>JAHWFP010166411.1:0-16622 GCA_023313725.1 Lithobius niger
AGGTGTTTGGTCTTTGGTTTTTAATTTATCAAACCGAAGACCGAACATGTGAATGGCTCCCACATATGCCTTCTCCCCCACAATTACTTTAACCCCCAATCCCCCCACTCCTGCCCCCCCCCGGATTCGCAAAGGGGCCCCCCCCCCCCCCCCCCTACACGCTTGCCCGCCTCCCTCTCCCCGAAAACGCCGCCTCGTGACATTCTCCCTTTGGTGCAGCTCCGGAAAAGTCGCTGGCGTGTGTTAGACTGAATGCTGAAAAAAAAACCGTTTCACTGAGAAATCCATCATTCAGTCAGCAAGTGATCCCATGTTTAAGTTAATCCTTTGAAACAATTCACTTCGGTAGCGCGCATTGCCCGCCACACACACTTGCCCTGGCACCCTCTCCCGTACCCCCCAAAAACGCCGCTCCGTGACATTTCCCTTTTGGTGCAGCCCCGGAAAGGTCGCATGCGTATGTTTGACTGAAGGCTAAAAAATGCCCTGAGAAATCCAGCATTCAGTAAGCAAGTAACCCTTTATTTAAGTTAATCCTTTGAAACAATTCACCTCGGTACCGTGCATGGTGACATTATTGCAAGCAACGATTGTCGCCGCCCACTTAAAAACAATACAACTCCTTTCTGGAAGTGAACATTTATGAAATAAATGCGCCTTTCCATCGTATCAGGCTGCCAATTTCGGGCCTCGAAATAAAGAACCAATCGTTGTTTGGTTTAAAGTTGTCTGGTTTAATAGACACGGGTTGTTTTTATTTATTTTTTTTTTTTTTAGCTCAAACGCCGACAATGGCACAGTCGACGCGACTAAAACGTTGTTGGCCGCTTTGGTACCACAACAATACCAAAAAAACGAACCCAAAAACGGTGCGGCAGGTCTGGTAAGTGGCGTCATGTCTTAGAAGACTTTGGAAAACGTAACCTGTGTTTTATAACCTCTGTTATAACCCGAACTTGTAGTCCAAGGCCGTCAACAGACGACAAAACATGGCAGGTTTGGTAAGTGGCGCAATCTGTTCGAAGACGTTGGAAAAGTGTCCCAACCCGAATTTGAAGGCGAATCCCGTCAACAGATGGCACTACAGGGTGGGGTACTTAATTGTACGACGGAATGGCGTGGCCGGTGACTTGGCCGTCTGCTCCGTGTTATATATGTAGATGTTTTGACTATTAGCCTATTACATGATTCAACAATTCAAACTAAGTTTTGAACGATACCAATTGTTGACTATATTTTGACTGCATTAACTATATATATTGACTATAGTATATTGCTTGTTTTTGATTTAATCGTGTTTTCTTTGAGATTGATTTCTATATTTCACTCCTCTTCTTCTTTTATCTCTTTTCATAAATTTGTCGTGTATATAATATATATTTATCTCGATTCACTTTTTAAAATTGTATTTTGGTGTTGTTTTATTTTGACGACTATAACCTTTGCTTTTGTGTGCAAAAGTGCTAGTTCAATTGTTTGTCTTTGTCTGCATCTCTCAAACCACACGCGAGCATTCGCTCTTGTATAATGAGTGTTTGCTTTTGTGCTTTGTTTTGTAACCTGTGTTGGATGAATAAACGTACTTACTTACTTACTTAAAAAAAAAAAGGGCCCTGTCAAATAGGGACCTGACAGCAAATAGAAGAAATGCGGTCGTGTTGTGCTAAATTAACCAGCCATTACGCTTGGCTTGGGTTCATCTGGATTGAATATAGTCCTATATTCAAAAAGCCCTGCAAGGACGAATTCCAGCCGACTACAACACTTGTTCGCCGTTTCTGTCCTTGTGTCAAATAAAAGTCACCAAGCAGGTCCTTGGTTGCCCCACCACAACTGGGGACAATACTGCACGCAACGCGAGATTCGACAGGAAACGATTTCGACTTTCTTCGCTATCAATCGAAAATCAATATCCCTTTTCCGTTAGGCAACGATTATCGTCGTTGCTACAGAAATTCCGACTTCGAAATTGTAACGCGAGATCGATCAATGATATCCAATCATCTGATAGCATCTGTCGCACAAACCCAACGCCCCTTCCTATACACTGAGCAAAACTGCACCGTTTTTAGAACGATATTGCTGAGCCAACGGCGATGATCCTGTCCTCCCATCCAGGGGATCTTCAATTTTTGCAGGAGGTACAGATGTATAATAAGATCTAGATCCACCCAAAACCAAAACTGGTAGAAAAACCCGCCAAGTTTCCAAAAACGATCGGCCTTTGAAGGTAGTGATATCATTCCACCAGGGAAAGGCCGCCAAGGTTAATCCTATTAGCCAAGTTAATCGCACCTACTAATAGTTCGAAAGTTAAATGAAAACTACAAGATTGCTACTAGCGGCAGCAATCTTCAAGTTTTCATTTAACATCCAAAGTATTATTCGGTGCGATTAACTTGACTAATAGGATTAACCTTGGCGGCCTTTCCCTGGTGGAATGATATCACTACCTTCAAAGGCCGATCGTTTTTGGAAAGTTGGCGGGTTTTTCTACCAGTTTTGGTTTTGGGTGGATATCACAACTTTCATAGGACTGTGAACGTACAAAAGGTTGCACTGTCTTCTCTTCATCTGTACCTTTTTTCTGGAAGAATTTGATATCTATAAATTTTCACATTGATAATTTTCAAATTTACCATTGCCAACTAGCCGTTTGATTAGCCAAATTGACATGGCTAACTGAGGTTGGCGCTAATGACCTAACTGTCAACGCGCCATTAAGCTTCCCCCCCCCCCCCCAAAAAAAAAAAGAAGCAGTTCGATATTGGTTAGAAAACTAATAATGGAAAGCACGGTTTTTTGTGTGTGTGTTCAACCGGAAGACATGGGTGAGTATACGTTATTTTAAATAACTACGGATGCAAACCTATTTACGTTGCCTTTTGGACTTAAATGTCAGACTGCCTTAGCGGGGAATTGAACCCACGACCTTTGAAACTAAATGCCGAGGTCTAACCGCTGAGCCACATTGCTGCGTGTCAAGTGCTGCCTATGGACGTTTCCTTTCGGCCGTACCGTTTGGTTTCAAAGGTCGTGGGTTCAATTCCCCGCTCAGGCTGTCTGACATTTAAGTCCAAAAAGACAACGTAAATAGGTTTGCGTTCGTATTTATTTAACCCTTCTCAACCCCTTTTGACTTTCCGTCCTATTTAATTTAAAAACAAACACACAAAGCACTACGCACATCACGAGATAAAAAAAAGTATCTTATATTTCGAAGATGAATTTACATGTTGGCTTCATTTTCCAAAATAAAGATCTATCTGAGACAGACGGGGCAGGGAAGGGACCGTCTCTCCCGTCACATTTCTGATATTGATTGCTCAGCCCCTAACAGTGCCCCTGCGCAACATTCCTCCTCTACAAATCATAAAATTGACACTTTTCATTTCACTCCACTTTTTGTTCAGCCACACTACTACAGCAGAATTAACCTTGAAACTTATTTTTATCCTGCTTCACCAAGACAACCTGTACAATCTTCAAATCCCAAATCAATACTTTCTTAAATCGGGGGTCTATTTCTTCCAAAGTAATTTTTCAGAATTCACTAAAATGCAAAAAAAAATTTTCAAGCATAAACTTAAGGCACGTATTTTCACTGCATAACACAGACGTTCACTTCCCTACAGAGCATTCGTCCTTCCCCACCTCCCTTGTTTAGATTTTCCCTTTTTCTCCGTGCCCTGTCCTTCCTCCAGACCTCCACATTTCCGCTTCCTCTGTCCACCATAACATCTGCTGACACCCCGGCTTGGTGCCTGTGTTTGTGTTGGCTTTTATTTTATTTTGAAAAATGAAGCCAAAATATAAATTCAGCTACGAAATATAAGGTACTTTTTAATTCGACTGTCACACGTCGAATTAATGTGGTTGTGGCCAAAAAACGGGGGTAGCCGATTTACGTCAGCGATATCTCCTCAAAAACCAGACACATTTATTCAATTCTGATCCGACGAAATTCAAGTATGTGGGTGGGTGAGTTGCAGTGCGCCAGCACACAAGGTATTATCCTGTAATTAATTTAGTTAGGCCGGTTTTAGTTCGCTAACCTCTAAAAAGGTCTCTGAGCGAAAAACCGTCGTCAAATAGTACACGATCAGTGGCTGACGTCAGCACTTCCTCAGCGTAAAGGTGTGCGCACAACGCCCATCAAACGAAAAATTGCGGCGTGTAACTGCGCATTTCGGCAAGTCAGCTCTTCAACATTGCGGTCGGTTAGAGGCTATCGTGTACGTCCAGATGGCTCCCCTCCTATGGTGCAGAACAACACAAAGTGAGTCACACTTACCTTTGCGGTGATCTGGATGGTACACGGAATTTCTATGATTGAATCTGGATGTACAATGAATGCGATGCTCGTATAAGACTTTTGCTGTTAATTACTACGCCATCCTCGCTGCTTTTCGGGTGCGATATATTACAGTATTTTATTACGCGTATTTGTGGTGTTGTTTCCTGTTGAACGAGTGAGCAATGCGAATGATGTCCTGTTTTCACAGTGGCGGACTGGCTAGAGGGAGCGAAGGACGGGATATTCCTAATGGCCTCTGACTTTCAGATTTAAAAAAAAATCCGTAACAGGAATACTCACGTAAGTTTTATTGGTTCGACATTAGTTTTAACCACAGATTTAAAATTACAAATAATAACGATAACGATAATTATAAAACGCTAGTAAAACAAGTACTTTGTATTGAGTAGCCTAACAAAAATTGGCCACATGAAATTGCAGTGTTATATTCAGTGCGGACTTTGTCACAATTTTCGTGTGAATATTTTAACTTTTGTTAATACACCTAAAAAGTGTAAATAAATTTAAAGTAGTCAACCGCACGTACCCTCAACGCAATATGATTTCTCCTAATCCCCCACCAAATTATCTGCTGAATTTATGAAACATGGTGTTTGAAGATTTAAAAAGTGTAAAAGTCTGATGAACAAGAACAACGGGTACGGGAAACTGTAAAACAACGAAGCTTTCAGTTTGTTTTTTTGTAAGAAAACCAATATCAGCGTCCGATGATAACTTATCTGGTCAGTGATTGCAACGTCGCACACAAGATTCTGGCTCATTTGCCGTATCGTAGTATAGCAAACGTTACGAGACAATTTTTTTTAAATATAATGTGCAATATAGTAGATATTCTTCAGTACACCATGCAGTCAGATTTTTTAGTCCTGTTGGTATGTATGCCGTTACAACTGCATACATCAATTACACATTTTTCTTTATTCTGCCATACAACACGTCGAATTACTAATGCAGTGCAGTGCTTCTTGTTTAAATTCTACAACGCATATTTTCAACTCTGGTCCTATTTAATACGATATTTTCTAACAAATTTGGTTAGAATTTATATTTTCTCTCTTACGCAGAACTTGTGCATGCTTTCAGTGCGAAGGTCGCGGCGCAACTATACGTACTATTTACCCAGAACAAACGTGAATTATTCTCGAGAAGCAGCCCTTTGAACTATATCAGCAATTATGGAAGCACTCTTAACTGATTCAACGTAATCGTATGTTCCACCAAGGTAAGTAAATTATTCTGCTGGCTCTTGGGTAACAAAATAGCATAAGGAATTAGGAAGGACAATATGGCCGCTGAAAACACGCCAGTGAGTCGGTGATTTGTCCAGTTGCCTCTTTCTGTCACTCGAGGGTGTTAGTTACAGCTCTAAAAAGAATGCCAACTGAGATGCCATCGATCTTTTCCAATTGAAACACTATCTAGATACAAGAACATGTTGGCCTATTTACATTTCGTGAGAAGCTGTGGGGCAGCTTAAAAAAGTACTTAAAATTGGTTGTAAGCTAATAAAATTTGTCACATAAAGCCACGTAAAATTAGAATTATTATTTTGAAAACTGCCAGTATCGTTGTCAATAGATTTCACGATGTCCAAAAACCGTGCTCTACCGGATGTCTGTAATGCCGAACACACCTGTTCTGCCGAATGTTTTGGCCTGTTGATATCCGAACCGTTCTTCGCTAGGCGAGCCTTTACCAGGTATGGTCTTTTTATATGTTTATCATAATTTGGAGGGAACACTCGAGAATAACAGTTTGGTAGTGGAGAGAGTCAAACCACGAATTTTTAATTTACTTACTTGGCTTCAAGGGCGAGAGCAAAAACACCTGCAGCTTCTGGTGCAGCTGCTGACGTTCCAGAATGTGTTTTGGTGCATTTGCCGTATAAATCGGTTGTTGCCTAAAAAAAAAAAATAAATAAATGACTTAAATAAATAAAGGAGAAGAAAGGAGTTACGGCACAGAATAAAATATTTTTTTATAAATGTACTTTTGTGAAAGAGAGGATGAGAAATCAGGTACACGTAAAAAAAAATCTAATATGCTTCCTTCGTAAACATCGCTGAAAATATAAATTTTTTTTTCGAGTATGCTCTGAGAAATTTAGGAAATTCCGATGGGTCACTTCAAAAGCTCCGCAAAAGCTCCGAGCAAGATGGCCGGCCTATCTAGATTCCGGCGCGTGAAGTTTTGATTGACAAGTTTTTGGTTGCGTTTTTGATGTTATGTAGTTAGCCGCAGCGAGCGCGACAGCGCGAGCGAACAGGGAATTTGGAAAAAAACTGACATCATTTTCGTGAACAGCGACCTTGATCTACCCTTTACACCAATGGAGATAGTACAATCTTCCAAGTATACAGATCGATGGTGGACGAGTTTGGAGCCGCTGCGGTAGTGGCCCCATACCAAGAATTTATAAAGCTGGGGAGGAGAATTTGTGACTGAGACCCCCGACTAAAACGTCTTAGATTCATTCCTATTAGTTCCGTCTTAAGTTTATAGAGGGCGCCATGAGTTTTATGTCGGAATTTCTACTCAGTTTACAGCCTGAAATTAATCTCAACTAACTTGTATTTAATTATTATTTAGTTTGGCTTAGTTGTAATTTAGTTCACTTTAGATTTGAGCTGAAAAATGAGCAAAAATTACCAGAAGGAACGCGTGGCGCCCTCTGAAAACCTGGATGGAACTAACAGGAATGAATGTAACACGTTTCAATAGGGACTTTTTAGAGTTACAAATTCTCTTTCCTGACCCTATGAATTCTTGGACATACAACATATAGTGTGAAGTGATTATCTTATTTATCCATACGATTTATCGGAGAGCCACGTAACTTCGTACGGTGGCTAACAGGAGCACAGAAAAGAGTGAAAACCGGATTTGAAAGCACGGGTGTCTCGAACCCAGTGATCGAAAGCCACAAAATAGTGATATTTGTTTTTTTTTTTTGTTTTTGTTTTTTTGCGATATGGTTGCTCTAAAGAAACCATGATAATATGTAGCTCGACCTAGTTAACGACAACCGGATTCGAAAACGTACCGTTCAAACAATGCCTGAGAAATTCACATGCATAGGGAAACGCCGGGTACTCCTACTGGTCACGAGTACTTAGAAATGGAATGCACAGGAAAAAAAGGACAGGGCACATGGCTTAACGTCCGTGTTCATTTAAAAAATCGAAACAAAATTAACTGAAAAACGGCTTTGCCGTTTGGAAAAAAAAAAGCATTAGAGCTCGTATCCCCATACTCACAGCAGTGAAGGTAAACAAATAAAATCGGAGTGGAGTTCACTCGAACGCACCTAACTATAATTTGAATTCCAATTCATGGGAGCAAGGACTATTTTTACTCAATGGTTAAGGCGGATGTACGTTAGGCTAGTTGACTGGGCCGAGCATTGGGGCGTGTCACTGGCACGAGTGTATGGAACGAACGCCCTGCTGGACAAAATAACGTTTTACGTCACGTCACAGTTCGATTTACGACACGTTGCAAATGTGACCAATAGGATGCCTTTTTCTTCAACGCGTTGCAATTTATTTTTAACGCGTTACAATTTATTTATAACGCAGCGAATTCGTAGGGAATTGCCATTGGCTGCGTACGTACGATCTACCATAGGTTGTTCAACATCACGTTGTAAATCGATTTCCAACGCGTTAAAAATAAATTGCAACGCGTCGAAAATCGAATTGGTACGCGTTGTAAATCGAATTATAACGTGACGCAAAACGTATTTTGTCCAGCAGGGCGTTCCATACGAGTGTACTCGCGCGCGAGTTGCTGTTTACACTAGTTTCTTACTCATCCAGAGTACTCTCAATGCAAGTCCATACAAATTTCGATGTTGTAGCTTCCCCACTTTGCCGCCAGCTGGCGTGCTGCCATCTTGTGAACACAACTCGCCCGCTGACTCGCATCAAATATTAAACATGTGGATAGTCAACTGGTATACGAGTAGCGAGTCAAGTGCGCTCACACGGTCGAGTAGAGTACGCGTTTACATTGGGAGCGACTAAAGGGAAAGTAGCACGTCAATTCGTCTCGCACATTACTCGGCCAAGTCAACTAGCCTAATGTACATCCGCCTTTAAGTCATAAAGTGAGCGCAGTTTGTGTTTGAAATGTTTAATGTATGTGTGCGTGTGTTTGTGCGCGTGCGCTTTATTTGTTTATTACACAGATTTTTTTTGTATTTGTCTGTGTTTGTTGTTTTATATTTTAAGTCTCTTTCGTGTGAGCCGCTGTATGTGTGTTTTTGTGTACATTTATAATTTGTGAAACAAGCAGACTCCTAGTTAAGGTAGTTTTTTTCCTCCTGTGTTTGTGTTTGAAGTTTTCTGCATCTAATTCTAGTTCGTGCGAGTAATTACGTGTTCATTTTGTGTATGTATTTTTATCTTTCAATTTTGTGGGCTTTTTGCTGTTTAGGGCGTCTGTTTTGTATGTGTTGTGTCAAAATCTAAACAGAATGTGTCATGGTAGTTATACACAGAAACAATGAAACGCTTACCACTCCTGTATTGGGGTCTTTGGCTCCGTTGCTGAAAGTGGAGGCCAGCGTTGATGAGCAGGATTCGTCGTAGTGGGCATTTTCTCCATCGTTGATGGCGGAATTGATGGAAATGGTCCACATGCTGGCTGCATAGCCATCGCAGTTACAGTCGTCATCCTCCCCTCCGTCACCCGACGCCCACACGTAGATGTTGCCCAGTCCGTTTCGGCCCTAAAAGACAATTTTCAAAGTTTACATCTGCATTTCGATACTAAATAGAATCCACGGAGCTGGACATTCTTACGTATATTCAAAATTAGCTATAGTGTCCGCGGCCTATCTTGAGTTCCCCCCAGAGCGAATACAGATAATCGATTGTATGTTTTCGATAGCAGAGCACCTTGTTGATATTCTAGATGGTTACAAAAACAATGGCGGTCATCGATTAAAGCCGCTCTCTCCAGGAAGATGTAGCCGCTCATGAAATACCTGCAGGACTCAAGATACGCTACGCGCACAATAGGAACGGGTATGTGGAGCAAAAGTAAGGAAACGTCAGAGAATAAAAGGTAAACAGGGAGAAATTATAAGAACAAATAAAGAATAAGAGTGAAAATAATAAATAATAGTAAGGCTCACAAAAAAGTCAACTACCTGTTTCGTACGTCACTTTGCACTAATTGCCATAGTTTTCTCATTTGACCGATTTTGGTGTTACTGGGGTGCCCACAGGGGTGCGGGTTTTTTTGCTCTCTTCCCCTCCCCCACCCACCCATCCTGTAGGCCAGCCCTTCACAAAAACGAGGGGTTTGTATCATTGTCAGTAACATCATCGCAAAACGAACAACACAGAAGCATATCTGCAGCAAGCCAACAAAGCCCATTCAACGTCAAAGCAATGGTCAAATGGTCAATGAAATAAAAACGCGCGCCCGATTCGTGAAACCTCAGTGAAATAAAAAAAATTAATATTTAATTTTCAACACGTATGTTCCTGTCATGGTCACCTAATACATAAAACAAGCCAACAAAAAACACGTGCCAATACCACGTTAAAGTATTTGTAAGTATTTTGTGATTTGTTGTGGTGTTGTGGGCTTATGGTATTGGCACGTGTTTCATGACAGGAACATACCTGTTGAAAATTAAATATCGATTTTTTTATGACATTGTGTGACACTGTTGTTGTTTTTTTTTTTTTCAGTGGTTTCACGCATCAGGCGCATGTGTTTTTATTTCATTTAAAATCCTAGTCAGCTTTAACAATTTTTTAATTCCAAATTTCGGCTGAAATTTAAAGTTATTTTAAACTACAATATTTTAAAGTAAAATTTTAAAATTAAATACAGCTCCAATAAGGCACACTAAATAAATATAATTATAATTGCTTGCTGCTTAACAGCTTATTTTCCTCACATACTCATCGTAATTTCACAACTCGTTCAATTATTTTCACTCCCCTCCAAATTTCAAAAAGTGGTACATTTCACAGCATAAACAGTTGGAGCTCAAATAATCATGTTATGCAATACACATTTCCTAAAGCTGGGAGGGAAGGAAGGACTTAAAAAAAATTGGGGTTACTCCTCATAGTCTTTGGGGGAGGAAGGGGGAAATGGGCAACCCTGTGTTTCAATACACCATTTTAAACACCTTTTCATTCGGCCAAACGGCAACTTAATAGAAAAAGCTTTGAAGAATTTTTTTGTGAAAACCAGTTCTTTACACGTGGTTACACAAAAACACAATGTGTTAAAAAAAAAGTCTACTGTCTTGTCAATTTTTGAGTCTCTGCGCCGAGAAATATTTGTTTGATTCAGTTAGTTCTAATAAAGAAAATAATAGCAATAGCTTTCTTTTAAAATTAAAATGTATTAACTACTGTAATGCAGAAAGTTGAAGGCTAAACTCATGTGTGACAGCTTTACGTTCATTTCTAAAAATCGAAAGTACTGTTTTGTTACTAAAAACAAATGTATATACAATAAAATCTTTAAAAAAGTTAATCTTAAAAATTGACTAGCTTTAAAAAATTAAACTAGCTTTTAATTAATTCGCTTCGCTCACTCTACTGGCGTTGCTCCACGCTAAAATATATTTTAGCTGATTTCATAGCAACTCAATACGAAACTAATAGCTTCAAGACGGTTTGTAAAGAAACGTGTCTCTTTTTTAACGAAAAGACACGTTGGATTAAAAATGTTTCATTAAATGTTCCCAACACCCATCCCTTACAGATTCATACAATAAGTATGATGAACACACTGTTTGCTTGTATGTTCACTTCCGTGTCATAGTCAACACCTGAAAGACAGAAGAAGCCAAGAAACCAGGTTCCAAGGCATTTCTGCAAAGTTCTTTGTAAAAACTATACTTGCAGTAATGGTACTAATAGCTTCAAAACCTTCGTAAACACTCACGTCATGAAAATTGTCTCTCCAGAAGCTGAGTCGTTTTCAGAAATTTTGACTCCTGATAGTGCCATTTTAGAGGTCCAAAAATGACTTTTTCTTCCAGTTTGGTCAGTATGTTTTTGACCTCCCCCCCTTTTTAGACGGGACCTAAAAATTGTATGGCTTCCCCTTGAGAGGGTCCAAAAAATTCATACCCCCCCAATTTACTCCCCTCCCCAGCGATAAATAATGACCTGTCCCTTAGCTAACCGTTAATAATATCAGATATATACACAATTAGCAAAGCATCCAGGTCGACCACACAAGTCAGGTATGACGCATGCGCCAAGTTTTTAACACGCAGGATTTGGTATGCGGTTAAGTGCTTTTTCGGCAGGCTCACTGAACATAATTCCTAAAACCGTGTAAAACACAGTCGCTTTCCGGTGTTCTTTTTATAACAATCCCCCTTCCCCGCTCCCCCTCCTTATAAAAAAAAGTCAGGCCGGTAGTTTAGTACAGCCGTCAAAGCGCCAAGAATTGGGATATACACAAAAGTGTTCCTCATTGAAACTCAGGTCATAAACATTAGGGGTGGGCATTTTGCGCTTTTGCTATATCTCCCCCTCCCACCCACCCAGCCCCTAAAAAAAATAAAATCCTGCCCTTCTCTCAGGATTCTATAAAAGTGTTCCGAGATCCAGAAAGCAGGAGGAAAGAGATACCGTCATCTAAACTTTTCGATTGGTATTCAGTGGAAGGTACGGGACAAGCAGGCAAGAACCTACACCAAAGGCAAAAATAGTGAATGACGGTAACTTCAGCCAATCAGAAGGAAGAACGGCATCTTCTTCGTCTTTCCATTCGTCCAAGCGATTGCCTCTCCAAGCGGAATGGAAGGCTTTGCCGCTAAGTGACGAATGATGGGATGCAACGCGGCTGAAAAATCAATTTCTGGTTCCTAGCTCCCCCCCCCCCCCCGGCGCCCCCTCCTCTCTTTTCCCCACTTTGCCCTAACTTATGCTGTGAGTGTAGGAGTATAGAAGACAGGGTCGTAAACCAAAGGTCAAGACAGCTGATGACGGAAGGGAAAGAAAAGCGTTAGCAAATGCTAAAAAAAAATGTATAAATACATATATTGACGCAAAATGAGAACGAGGCGTGGGTCTGCCCAGGTAAAAAGAACAACGCAGTTTACCTCATCTTTAAGTCTTTTATTCTATCGAGTTTTACCCCAAAGAAAACACTAAAAAACGTCAGCTTCTAGTCAAAACAAGCCAAACAGAAGCGTTGCTAAGCCCTATTCTAACAATCGGGCCGATGCCAACAATACGTCGGTAGCCTCCTCTTACACTACTATTGCAACAATACCTGCTGTTGCCTCATGTCCCGCGTGTTTATGTATACATACATACATGTGCATGTATGTAGTGTAAGCATAAATGCTTGAATGCCTATATGTGTATATATTTATACATATACGCTTGTGTAAATAAATTAATTTTAAATATTGGTGATAAATAAAGAAATACAATGGAGCCAGCGTTGTGAATACCTAATAATGAACCAATTCCTATGCAATCGTGAGTCCCGGATAGTGTAGTGCGAGTTAGCATAGTGGTCGATTGCTGTCTCAGTCCAATTATCCGGGTCCAATTCCAAGACTCATGAACTCGTATTATTGTGCCTCTACGTTGCGTCACACGCAAAGCATTAGCATAAGTATACCAGCAACTATCGCAACGACCCCGCGTAGGCTTGGAAAAAGTAAGATGCTATATCTCGTTACCGTTCTAATTTATGCTTCCGTGAGATGCTTTAAAAACCCAGCAAGTGCACATTTATACAGTAAAATGCGACGTTTCGGGATTGTTCGTCCCGTTGTCAAGCAAAAATATTTTATAGCATAAGCTACAAGTCACAAGATACACTTAAATGATTTCCCATTTTAAAGAAAAGCAAGGCAGAGCAGTAAAAGGTAAAAAGCGGATAGAAACATAAAAAGTGAAGTCCAGTCAGCGCAAAAACTGAGTCTAGGACGACCTCTCCCTTACGAAGTAGGAAAGAAGTGATTCGTGGAGTGGAGGGGTTGCTATCCACTCCATGAATAACTTCTTCCCTGCTTTGTTAGGGAGAGGTGTCGTCCCAGACTCAGCTTTGGCGCTGACCGGGCTTCACTTTTTATCGTTTTAACTTTTACTGCTCTGGCTTGCTTTTCTTTAAAATGGGAAATCATTGGACCATAGCTCCGCTATGAACACACTCCAGTGTAATCTTAGACCGCGCATCACGCGAAAACCACAAGGACTATCCAAACCAAACTTTGCATGCAGTAGCACGAGAGTCCGGACAAGGTTTATCAAAAGAAAAATCCGGAATCGGACATGAAGTTGAGCTACCATCAGGGTGACAGAATGGACCAATAGCTAGAGCCAAAATCAAAACAACAACGAGACGCGAAGCCGTTTCTAATTTTTCAAGGCATCCGATTGTTAAAAGATTGATTGTTGATGATAAACAGCTGGCGTTAGGCGGTAATAAACCAAATTCAAGATATTTTCACTTTTCGTCGACCGATTTGGAGGTTTGAATACACCATTTTCACGGTTTTTTCACCACCTTTCCAACGGCCCAAACCCCAAGCAGCTGTCTCTTATTGTTTAGAAAGTACAAGGCAAATCCGATCCGATCCGACTGACAGCCAAACAGCAAAGAAAGCGGAGCCCGCTCCATTATGTCGACAGTGGAACTGAATGACGGCCCTAGTTTAAGTTTATCTTGTGACTTGTAGCTTATGCTATAACATATTTTTTGCTTGACAACGGGATGAAAAATCCCGAAACGACGCATTTTACTGTATAAATGTGCACTTGCTGGCTTTTTAAAACGTTGAATACTTTTAGTGCTTTTATTCTTTCAATCCGTGAGATGTTTGCACCGTGCTATATGTCATGTTTTGGCATTGCTACTGTAAACTACTTTTAGGCATATCTTGTACCGATTGTGATAATTTTATGTGACTTAAAGACGATTGGGCTGTAACACGCTATTTACACATAGCAGGGCGCAACACGAGTAAACGCTCGTGGTGCACCTTGCTGTTACATAAGCTACTCTGCCTAAACCGGAACTTGGCCGAACGCCAACAGCCGGGTAACGAGCCAGCCGGGTATCGACCTCCTGTTCAAACCTGTTAGGACCGGCTCGCACCTGTTAGCGGTTGCGCAACGTAATGCCTCAGGCGACTTCTATTGTTCGGCCCCCCCCCCCTCCCTATAAATACGAGGGTCCGGACAACAGAAAGCCACTTGGTATGGGGCAGGTAACTCTAAAGGTTGTCTCCCTGGACTCAGCTAAGAATTAGACCAAGCTTCTAAACTTGTGTTTAATGCGTTCTCAGCGCATAGACCCCTAGCTATGCAGTAAGGAGTAAATTGGCTTTGAGGTATTCTTGAATTCAATCGTCTACTTCCTGAGTACGTCACAGGGCCACTGTGTTAATTATGTCATAGAGGTGTGTTTTGTCAGCTTACCTCATTGACTCCCCGGACTATGGCTCTCATTGTGGCGTTGCGGGGTCCATCTACTGTTTTACCGTCATCTGTTGGCCCCCAGCTGGCGCTGTAGATGTCTATCAGGTTGGGTTCGTGGCCCATCGAGTTTGCCTCGATTAAATCAGTCATATAAGGTTGATCGAGCATTCGAATACCTGCAACAAAGACATAAAGAGCGTATAATATGAGTTGAAAAAGATTAAGAACATTGGTTCATTAATTTCGATCAATAATAATCTCTTTAAAAATATTCTTTAAATGTTTATTGAAATTACGTCAGTGCACTCATTCACGTCTCACACGTCCGCGCACAACCATATCCATGCTCGTCTGTGGCAAATGGCGAAAGACAATTAGGTGTGTTAACCGCTTTTCGAGAAATGTGTTTAGACAGTAGGCTATTTTATGTTTTTCGGAGCTAAAAAAGGATCCTACGCACAAATTTTTTTGAGCTGAAATATCTTAGCGGTGCAGTTTTAATGTATCGTAGAAAATGTGCACGCAAGTAACCTGAAGTTTTGAATTCAAGTTCAGCTTTTCGTTGGCGAACTGTATTTCCGTCCTTCAAGAGACAGCAACCGAAGTTTTGAAGAAAATATTTTGAAAAGTAGTAATTAGTAGTAACGAAAACGATTGCTCCCTGGACACAGACGTAAGATTTAAATTATAACTTTATTACTGGTAGTCCACCACCACCCCCCCCCCCCTTGTTTGTTTTAAATCGAATTAATTTTAATAGCCCATGGGCGTTTAATAGGCAATTTAAGGAAGTTTCAAATTTGTACCCAGTGGTTTATCAGAAAAAGACTCCCCGAATTTTTCCCAGTTTCCCCATTCTCCCCATTTTTACTTAGTCTCACTGGAGCACGGGTAGCTGCGAGCACTGGAGCAGCAGATTCTATAGGTGTCTTGTATTGGTCCCAGCTTCTTACAGACCAGGGTTCGATCCTGGTGATGGGAAGTGTATATGTGCGGGTTTTTCTTCAGTTGTTTCCCGGCCGTTGCACGAGTGTTTCCTCCGGTTACTCCGGTTTCCTCCCTCATGCGGCAAAAAAAAAACAAGTGTCCTGATGGTGGTAAGCTTTCACTTATCATCTGCCGCTTGGGCATTCAAAAAGCACTAAGCTTACTGACTGACAACTTCTATTCTATTTTCTCGCCAGCTTCCCTGAATTGACTTTTGAAAATTTCGATCTCAGGGTAATTTTCGGTGCACGACTTTTAATTTAGAGTAGGATGTGTTGCAGCACTATCTCTTGCCCAATTTGAGGGACACGTTGTATTAGGGCCCCATGGATGGAAGAATGCATGGCATTAATGGGACCCTGTTTATGTGTGAACTGAGCCAGTAATTTTCCCTGGATTTTGATGAAATTTGGATTTGGGCTATAAATTTTTGTAACGTTTTCATTCATCAAATTTCATCAAAATCGGTTCAGCTGTTCTAAAGTTGTTGGTGTACTGCCGGAACCGTGGACGAACAGCGAATTTTTTTTTTCTGCATCTCATCCGGAATTTGAACCATCATTTTTAAGGTAAATCTGAAAAAAAATTAACCCTCGTTGTGTCTTGGTGGCATAGACTCTATTGGCGTCGTCAAGCACCACTCATCTTTACACCAGTCATTTCCTTCAACTTTGGGCCCTTCAAAACCAAAAGAGCCAACCACCAATACATTATATGCTATTTCGTCGAATTCCAATTTTTTTATTATCCCGCAACCATCCTGTAGAGTTTTCTGACAAGCGAAGATACCTTCACCATATATCCTCAAGAGAGGGGCCCGTCACACGCAGCCCGAAGTTCATTTCCAGTTTTGTTTCCTGCTGTAAGCCATGGGGTTGCAAGGATTTTAT
>JAHWFP010166418.1:0-10917 GCA_023313725.1 Lithobius niger
TATGCAAACGATTTAATCATAAACTGTCCAATACCAAAGCCTACAATTTGCTGGCACGTGTTCTCATCAAAAATCATGTTTAATCGACTGACATTCCAGCATGCCCGGCCTGGCGTTAATAAGCGATACGCCTGACCAGTTCGAACAAACGACTCGAGTGGGACGTGACGTCATTAGACAATAGCCACGACTGTCCCCCGTCTTTCTCTCCGACTGTATTTCAATAACTGCTTCATGCATAAAATGCATAAGCAGTTAAAAAAGTCAGGTCTCGGTCGATTTGTTACCTCTTACCATTGCTTGGACTTATTGCATGAATGGAAAGGAAATAAAATCTGAGTAAAGCGATGGTCTTTTTTTTTTCTAAGTTGTTCGATTAGATTATAATTTTCCAGTACCAAAGTTAACCTCAAAACAGAAGGTTTAGTTACTGCACTGTATAAGTTCCACAAGAAATAACTCTTGATATAAGTAGTTCGCCAGCCTCGTGTCGTCGCGTCGCGTCGCGTATAATGTGAGAATGTGCTCCAAAAAGTGTCAACTTGACTTCCAAGATCAACTATCACCGCACCTGATCTTTAGCGGGGTAGGGGGGGGGGGGGAAACCTTCTTTTCCATACTGCACCCGGGTTTTACGAAATGGACCTTATCTGCTAACGCCTTAGGCACCTTCGGGTGAGGCGAGGGGGGGGGGGGGAGGTTTGCTCAGCGGGAGAAAACGTAATGGATTTATAAATAGTTTTAGGAGTAGGTCCATCCCCAAGAGTTGTATCGAATATAACTTTGTATCATATTGCACGTGCGAAGCTGCCGCAGCGCATTGACGAGTGAACATCTCAGGCTTTTGTAGTAGTCGGGTCGCTGAATCCACAATGATATCAATATTGATCGTTTTCAGCGGAAATCGAATGACTCGTGCGAACAGGAAGCACGAGCGTCTGTGCCTAATTAGGTCTAATATTAATGAGAAGACACGTTCATGGAGAGGAGGGGACGAAGGGAAGAGGAGGTGATAGTGCCCGGGCCCCAGAAGGGGGAAGACCACACAGAAGTTGAATTTCTTATCTATAAGTGAATTATTTAATAGGTAAAGGGACACTACTCGTTTCGAGCATTGCGGGATGCAAATAACTTTTTTTTTTACACCGACCTACTAGATCCGCGGCGTCTGTCGGATCTCAGACGTCATCAGATCACGTTTTTGGACGGCCAAGTTTTGGTTGCCCGGACAAGTTTTTGCGTGCGGGTTTCTGATGTTATGTAATTACCGCAGCGAGCGCGACAACGCGAGCGAGGCAGGAAATTTGGAAAAATACGGAAAATTGAAAATCATCATTTTCTTGTGATCTGGAATGGTCCGTGTAAAAAAAAGTTGTATGCCGGATGGTCCTATCACGCACGGCATGATAGAAGGCAGCAAGACCGATGGAATGATAGCATATTGGGAAGTTAGTCATTCACTGGCTCATTAAGTGACGTCACTGGAAGCGCGCACATTGGAGCCTTTCCGGTTTGACTTGAGCGCATGTGCGTAATCTGTTGGCCCATTGTGACGTCAGTGGAGGCAGCAATATCAACGGCCAATGGAAAAGCAATATGCAAAAAGCTCGTAATAGACCCCCACCCTTCCCTGGAGGGCAGCAATTGTCCGGATCGTTAAAATGGCACTATCACCAATGGAAATTCGTACGAAAATATCATGGCGCCATCTACGCACTTCCGCATCTACGCAGATTTGGTGGCAATCACCAGATCTTCACTCAATAATTAAATGGGGGATTGCCACCAAATGACAAGTTGCAACATCTCCAGCCATTTGCAGCTACCTAGTTCTGTCTAGCTTTTACTTTCAACAAGCGAAGGAACAGACAAATAAATTTCTTTTTATGAAACAAACATGCCACGTGCGTCCTTAATTACTGAGTGTAAACTTGGTGCGCCCACATGCACCAGAAAGCAAGCGGTAAAGTTAAGCCTAACGACATCACGGGCGCTTTTTTTCTTTCGACCGTTTTGAAACGCAGATTTTGAACCGCTAGATGGGCGCCATCGAGTGACAGTAATATCGTTAACCTTGACCGCTTCTCCCTAGTGCACGTGGACTACCAACTTTACATTCAATTATTAAGGAGGCACGTGGCTTGTTTGTTGTTTAAAAAGAAATTTCTTTGCGCATTCCTTCGCTTGTTGAAATCAAGTGCTACATAGAACTAAATAATGCCAGACGTCGCTAGATGCTGCAACCTGTCATTCGGTAAATAGGCACCTTTAAGGAGGCTCGTGGCTGGTTTTTTCGTTAAACGGCGTGATGCATTCCTTCGCTTGATGATGTAAGCAAGTGCTAGATAGTACTATAGATAGCGCTAGATGTTACCTGCAGTCTTTCAATCGGTGATAGTGCAACTTTAGTTAACATTTCCTGCAGAAAAGCCAACTACGAACAAGTTTTTTTGGGGTCAGGCAAAAAACACACGTCGGAGAATGTTATACACAGCAAAAACAATGCGACGTTTCGATTTGTAGATCAGCATTGCTTTCAGACTATTTAAAATTTCGACTTACTTTGTATAGCCAACATTTTTGTTTAGCTGACATTGATGGCAGCATTTTTGACGCTGATATCATCACTTTCTTTGGCGAAAACTTGGTAGATGTCTTTATCCGTGTGGGGGTTTTGGTGTAATACACAAAGCAAAAAACCAAACTCCCACCAGCCAGCCGCACAGAGTAAACTGATAATATATAGCTTCGATGCTGTAGTCTTGATGCCGGTTGAAGCTGAAAGAGGCTTCCCTGGTCATAATATTAGATTCAGCTGGTGTTGAAGTTATACAACTTGGTGAAATTTGGAAGTACAATAAGAAAAAAACGTCATTTTGCCGGCGTCCAGCCAGGCCGGCTGAAAATGGTTTCTTTAGCCTAAGGAAAACATGCATAACCTTTTAATTGTAGCATTAGTTCCTAGAACGTTGCGTTTCCTAGGAGGTCTTCGGTGTGTTGTAGCCACCGGCGTCGTAACCAAATTACGCATGCGTGGGCACAACCTTCTTTATAAAAGTGCTTTCGCACCTTCGCTCCTCATTATTTTTCCACTCAGTTCTGTCAGGTGGTGACTCAAGAGGGGAGGTAGGTTTGGGGGTTTGGTTATGTATTTTTTCCTTAGGCAAAAGAAACCATTTTCAGCCGGCCTGGCTGGGAGCTGGTAAAATGACGTTCTTTCTTGCCGCTAGGAAAACATACATAACCTGTTCATTTTTAGCATTAATAGACCCAGACCTCGTCAAAAGTCGGTGGCGGGCGCTGCCTTGACGGATACCCTAAATTTAGGGTTACGAGCAGGCTTCCCCCAAAAAAGTTAAACAAACTTTGCACTTTATTTAGAAAACAGTAATTTGGGTCTGTTTCGTAGGATATGGTGGCCCTGTAAAGGGCAGTTAGTTTAAGGTGAGGGTCTTGCTTCTGTCTTCTCCATCCTTCTTCTTCATTTCTGAGTGCTTTAGGGAGGGTTGGATCATACATCTGGCTGCGACGATGGGACCAGACGATGTCGCCCATCAGCTTGCTTCATTATCTCACGGAAGTAGTGGGACGTGAAGACGGAGTTACTTTGCCATGATGCTGCCACCGGGATGTCTGCTATTGGAACGGTGTTGTGGAATCCCCAAGACGTGGAAATTGCCCTCAATTCATGCGCTGTTATTCTAATGCTGCTTTCCTCGCAGCTGATGCTGGAGTCCTTATAGGCACTTTTTATCGTCTCATGGAGCCATTGTGATATTGTTGCTGCCGAGGTTTTGCCAAAGCTTCTTGTGGTGGGCAGAAAAGTTGCTTTTCTTCCTTTCCGTGTTTCCAGAGCGGTGGCTCTTGTGACTTAGTAGCGGAGAGCACGGACAGGGCAGAGGAAGCGTTCAGGTTCTTGGCCTACGAGTGGTGATAAGGCTGGGATGATGATCGGCTTCGTTGGTTCGCATGGTCTTTGTGAAATCCGCTCTTGGAGTTAAGGTTACCGGTGAGAAGTCTGGCGTAAAAATGCAGAATGCAGGGTCAGCTGATAATGCTGGTATCTCATTGCATTGGAGACTTGCAGCCAATGTCACAAGAAAGATGGTTTTCCTCGTTAGGATGTTAATGGAGCTGTTGACCAAAGGTTCGTAAAGGTATTTTAGGAAGGGTCGCAGTACAATGGATAGGTCCCAGTTGGGTACAGTTTGTCTTGCTGCTGGCCTTTCAATCTCGAACGACTTGATAATAAAAGAGATGCAGAAATTGTCCAGAAATGTTGAGTTGCCAGCCACTCTGAAAACAGTGTTGATGGGAGAACGGTATACCAGGATGGTTAGTCTTTCGGCGAAAAAGGAATTAAAGAATTTTAGTAGTTTGCCAATAGGGGGATCGACTGGTTGATTTCCCGTTTGTCACACCAATGAAACCATCTTGTTCAGTGGCTGTCATAGATTCGGTTTGTTGAAGTTCTGATTACTTTACTTGTGATGTGTGATGCTTCGTCTCCATGAATGCTCGCCTTCTTGAGAAGTTTGAGGATAGTAGCCACCCGTGTAGGCGAAGGACGTGGAGATTCGGGTGCAATTTAGTGCCCTTTTGTTTTGACAGTAGGTTAGTCCTTCGGTGAAAAGGGAGTTGAAGAATTTTAGTAGTTTGCCAATAGGGGGATCGACTGGTTGATTTCCCGGTTGTCACACCAATGAAACCATCTTGTCCAGTGGCTGTCATAGATTCGGTTAGTTGAGGTTCTGATTACTTTACTTGCGATGCGTGATGCTTTTTCTCTATGAATGCCCGCCTTCTTGAGGAGTTTGAGGATAGTAGCCACCCGTGTAGGCGAAGACATGGAGATTCGAGTGGAATTTGGTGCCCTTTTGTTTTGACAGTAGGTACTTGCATCAGAGGAAGGCTTCTTTCTGTGTCTACTAGTATGTTTAGGAGTTGAGGGAACCAAACTGCTGCTGACCAATTTGAGTATATTAGAAGAAAGAGTTCTCCTGATCTGTCTATTTTTGCCGGAACTTGTGGAAGGAGTTTAAACGGGGAAAAGAGGTACGCATAAAGGTTTTCCCATGGAAATGTCAGGGCGCCACTGCTGTTGCCTTCTCATCTGTAATCGGGGTGATGAAGTGGGGAAGTTTGGCATTCTGCCTTGTGGCGAATAGGTAGATCTTTGGGGTGCCCCAGGTGCTGAAGAGATATTCGCAGATGGATTTCTTGAGAGATCATTCCTCTGGTGGTGACTTTTTCCGGGATAGAGAGTCTGCAATGACGTTCCTGTTGCCTGGGATATGAAGTGGCAGGATTGTTGTCTTGAGTTAGATGCAGAAGTTGAAGATCAACGAGGTTATCTCGTGCAGTTTCCTTGATCTCATTCCTCTCTCTTTCTTGATGTAAACTACGGCTGTCGTGTTGTCCATTTGGACCTGGACGATTTTCCCTTCTACGAGATGGCGAAAATGGAGGACGATTTTTTGTATTGCTTTGAGTTCTCGATCACATCAAGATGTTGATGTGATCGAGGTCTCGGTTGGTCCAGGTTTCGGATGGTTGGTGTTGTGCGATGTGGGCTCCCCATCCCTCTTGGGAGGCATCAGTGAGTAGGAGCAGGTCTGGTTGGGGTTAGTGGAGAGGCATGGATTGGGATAGAGTCATGATGTCCGACCACCAAAGAAGAGTTTCCATGGAGAAGCTTGAGTCCGTTGGGTTCCGCTCGTTTGGATGAGCTTCGGGATCCCATTCGCCGATTCGGAAGTGGTGAAGTGGTCTGGTCATCCATCTTCCGTAGAGGACAAGATTCGCCATGGAGTCCACTTTTACAATGAGGCAATTCAATTCTTTGAGGGAGTGATGTGGACGATGACGGAATTCTCGTATGTGAGCGAGAAGATTCTGTAATCTGTCTGGAGATGGTAGTATTGTTGCAGATTCTTGGTTGAATAAGACTCCCAAGAAGACGAAGGCTTGGGATGGTTGTTGCCGGGACTTGTTCCAATTGATTCCGAAACCTAGCTTGTTGAGTAAGTTGATGGTGTGGTCCCTGTTGTCCTGAAGGTTGGTCGGGTCTTGGTTGCTCAAGATCCAGTCGTTGAGGTAGGCGCTGGCCTCCATTTAATGTTGGTGTAGGTGGCCTAAAATTGGTTTGAGGATTAAGGTGAAAATTCTGGGTGCGGCATTGAGACCGAATGGCAGGCATTGGAATTGATAAACGTTGCCCTTGTAGAGGAATCAGAAGAGGTGCTCTACTGACTTGTGGATTGGAACATGAAGATAGGCATCTTCTAAGTCAATCGAGATAGTCCAGTTGTTGGGTCTTAGTAATTGGCAGATTGTTTCTAATGTCTCCATTTTGAAGTGGTGGTTTTCCATGTAATGATTTAAAGGTTTGAGGTTGAAGATCATCCTTTCCCTTCCTGTCTCCTTGAGGCGAAGAAAAATGTTGTTGTAATACCCTGGTCCAACTAGTTGAGGACAGAGGAGGATTGCTTCTTTTGAAGTGAGGTGTTGAATTTCTGCTGAAAGTTGAGGCGAAGGCATGAGCGGCGGCTTCTTGATGAACGAAGGGCGGAAGCCTTCGCGTAGTATGGATAAGACTTCTTGGTTGTCTGTTAATGCTTCCCAAGCAGTAAGAAAATGACGAAGGCGAGCTCCCACTGGGAATCGAGCGTAGGTGCCATTGGGTCCGTTTTTGGTTGGGCCGTCGTCCTGGGGAAGAATGGCAGCTTCGCCTGTCTGGGGTTGTGCCACAAAGGCTGCGGGCTCCAGTCTTCTTCGATCCTGGAGGTCGCAAATAGTGGTTGGAACGAAAGGGCTGGTTTGAGCAGAACTAGTGGTTGATGTCAGTATGCCGGTTCCCAGATCCCGAAGATTGCTGTGGCTTCGTCCAGTTGTTTTCATTGTTACGCTGTTGAAACGAAGAGGACGGAGGTTGCTTGGAGAGGGTCTTCGTGGAATATGGCTTGGATGCCTTTGGCTTATGGGATACATCCAGGTGCGGAGCAAGAGTCGGGATTATACCTTGAAACAGCGTGCCACTCTTGTGGAGCAGTTGGTTGCTCAGCTTGAATTTTGAAGAGTCGTTTAAGTTTGATGCAGTGTTACGAGCGATGTCTCTTAGTAACAGAGGGTTGTTGAATAAGGCCCTCGTGAATCAGTTCATGGCGTGGTACATTGTGAAGCAGGTCTTTTGAAACAGTTGCGAAATGAGTGATAGAAGTTCGTTCGTTGTATCTGGTGAACGTGAAGAGAAAGCTTCTCACAGATGGCATTAATGGCGGTGTTCAAGACATCGGCCTGTGAAGCGGCGCAAAGGCCCAGATGAAAATACTTGTCAATCTCGAATTCTGACGCCTCCCAAGAGGGATGGGGAGCCCACATCGCACAACACCAACCATCCGGAACCTAGACCAACCGAGACCGGATAGATGTCAAAGTTCTTGGGAGCAGTTGCTCCCTCTCCCATCGGGCGGAAAAAGGAGTTTTCCCGGCCTGTCCTAGGTGGCAGTAGTTCTTTGTTTAGTTCTAACGGTTCACCGCGTCAGAGAGTGGTACCTCCGTTGCGAAGTAGGCAAGTGAGAAGAGTTGTGGATTGGCCGAGATGGAATCGCTGCTTGAGGTTCTTGTCACGTAAGGCGAAACCGTAGTCAGTTGTGAGGCATCTGTTGATGGCCGGGGTGTCGGCAGACTTGGAGGGTTTGTACAGGAAGCAGTCGGGAATGACGTCTTCCACAGTCTTTAGTAGATTGCCCAAGAGAATGGTGTTGCAGTCTTCGGAGGGTCGTGATGATTGACTTGTTGACGATTGAGCGCTGAAGTTGAGTGTAGGTTGAAAACTTCTGCTTGCGGCAGGTGCAAAGGCAGGCAAAATGATGTCATCTGCCAGAACACGTAGAACGGTGCTTCTTCTACGGCTTTTATGGCTGTTTTGACTTGCTGTATTGGAAACCCAAGCTTCAGTGATGAAAGGCGGTGGATGGGCAGCAGGTTGGCGACGGCCAAAATTGGTTAGCACTCTTTCAACCATCTAGTGTGCTTCCATGCGAGAGACCGGTTGTGCCTTCGTGGAATGAAAGCGAAGATAAATCTTGGGCTCCTTCAGTGCGGTACGAGCAAGAGCGCGAAGACGACTGCATTCATCTTTTAGTAGTAGGTAGACGTCCTTCGCGGAGCAAAATCCTTCTCAATGGTGGAGAGGCTGAGGGACGACGAAGGTGAGCGTTGACCAGTGCGAAGAGGAGAAGTGCCAGTGGTATTGCCATCTTGTGTAGCCTTCGTGGGTTGCAAGGAAGGAGCGGCATCAGGATTATCAGCAGCACGAGTCAAGGGCAGTGGAGTCTTCTCCCGGACCTCGACAGTGGAATGGATGGACATTGAGTCGGTGAAAAATAGCGAAGTGTGGGAAACGAAGTGGTGTGATGACGCTCTGGACGCAAAATGATGAGGAATGAAGACGCAAAAGCGCTTTTATAGAGGAGGGTTGTGCCCGTGCATGCGCAATCGGGTTACAACGTCGGCTGCAACAACACACCGTAAAACCTCCAGGGAAACGCAGCATTCGAGGAGCTGATGCTAAGATTAACAGGTTATGTATGTTTTCCTAGCCGCAAGAATAAACCAATGATTTTGCACTTCAGGGCCACGTGCTTCTAGCTGCTACCCCGTTTTCGAAATTTCGTCGTACCATTCTTTACCTGTGTGCCAAAATTTAAATTTTCTAATTTTCCCTAACGAGCTGTGGACGTGTTTTTATACCCTATGAGAATTAGTATTAGAGTCGTGTCCTTAGCTATCAATGCTATTGAGAACACGTTTTTAAAGAACTCGTTCCCACACTTTAATGTTGAAGTTTTCTTCGTTACTCTACCCAACACACCTGATTCCAACGATTTGCAAAGATTTCTACCGCATGGGGCATTTACACCAGTAGTCTGAACTCAGGTATAAGCTTGTCACAGTTAAAATGGCACTATCCCGATTGAAAGTTGGCAGAATATGGTAACATCTAGCGTATCTAGTAACTATCTAACACTTGCTTGCATCAAGCGAAGGAATGCACAATGTCATTTCTTTTAACGAAACATACAAGCCACGAGCCTTCTTAATTATTGAATGAAAATTTGGCACGTCGCCCTCGTCCACCAGGGAGCAATCTGTACAGGTTAACAATATCTCTGTCGCTATATGGCGCTAGGGTATTTGCGAAACGGTTTTCAATCGGTGAAAGTGCCACTTTAAAAGACAGTTCAAAAGAGTTCAATTCCCCACTCAGACAGGCTGACATTTAAGGGAAAGGCAACAGAAACTAGATTTGCATCTGTGTTTATCACTAACCGAGCATGTTTGGCTTTCTGTCGTGCAATGGTTAGGTTAGGTTAGGTTAGGTTAGGTTAGGTTTATTCAAGGTTGGTAGCCTTTTGCAGACCATCTATCCTATACAAACAACAACATCACCAAAATAATTTACAACAAGTGGTAATCTATCGTGCAACAGCGATGCTAACACAACTGCCCTGCACGAAAACGCCCCGTCGCCTCACAAAAAGCAGCCACTTCACGCAAACGCCCTCTGTTACGCTTGCCAGAGTGCGGGCTCACTCCCAGAAGCTCCAGTATGCCCTCACCAGGTGGAAGACAGTCAGCTCGTGCTGTCGTATATTGGGGGCAATGCAGAAGAAAGTGTTCACTTGTCTCCTGGCTGCCACCACAGGTGCAGGTTCCATCCCGACGCGACCATGCTGCAACTGATGCGTTCAATGGCGAATGGTCAACTCTCTTGGCGCGTGATGGAGGGGGTGGATGGCAAAGAGACCACTTTCATGATCACTGCTAAACCAGTCTTCCTCCCATGCTGCACTGGCTACTGACGTACACCAACTCCCCAATGTGCCTTCATCTGTAACAAAATTTATATGAGTTTTGTTGTGCCCCGGTCAGATGAAATTAAGGCTTTGGCTACTAACCCACCTACCCTATATCAACGTCAACGAGTTTGAGTATAGCAACCGAAGCGCGTAGCAAAAGCAACTTGACATAACGTTAAACTTACAAATGTTTTTTTTATAATAGAAGGAATCCTACCCGAATTTCGATTTTGGGTTTGTTTTTGGTTTTGGGTGACTGATAATGTTGAGTAGTTCTACTTGAATTGACTATACTAGAACCCCCCCCCCCCCCCCGTATATGACCGGTTTTTTATAGCATTTTGTTGTGATTTCCCGTTTGCACGAAATTATGCTGTGATTTCCCATTAGCAGTCGCCGAAGCTTTCATTAGATTGACGCCAGATTATCCAGATTCCCACTCCTAATTCTATTGAAGTCGTAGTGGGAATTAAGATAATTCTTTCGTTTGTTAAGCATTGTTGAGCGTTGTTGTAATATCACAATTGCATTAAAATGCTGTGATTTCCCATTAGCAGTCGCCGAAGGTTTCATTAGATTTAGTTAGATCAGGATTAAGAGACAAAAAGGCCTAGATCCCGTTTGCATGAAAATATTGTGACGTCACCATTACTGTGTCTCTTTGTTGAAAACACATTTCGAATCATTACTTATACAGACATTTCCGTCTTTCATTCATTATACAGGCATTGCGTTTGACAGCGATATAAACAAACAAAAGAAAAAAGATTATCGAGATCCCACTGCGGACGCACGGACAGTAGAAATAAAAATTAAGAGTGGGAATCTCGGTAATCTGGCGACACACAAACAAACAAATATTATTATCTTAGTTTAGTAGATTATATAGATTTACAATCTGTGTTTTTCCCCAATATGCCGAAAACAGCAAAACTCGTGTTACAGTGAAAAGACGAAGTACAAAAGAACCATAAAATGACATATACCGAAGTTAACCTACATCCCACATGCTCAAATCAATACCAATACTTACAAAAAAAAAAACACTAAAAAT
>JAHWFP010166436.1:0-10721 GCA_023313725.1 Lithobius niger
GTGTATGGTATTGTGCTGCTGAAATAGTTTAGTCCGGCTTGGCCCTACATAACTAGACTTGGTAACTAGATAACAATACAAGACTTGGATAACTTTGACTTGCTGTTAGGTGACAGCTTGTTACTGGCTGGCACTTTGACTAGGAGCCTTAAGTATGTGTGTCCACAATTCAACAAGAATCCAGTGACAACACTTGGAAGCTTCTTCAGGCTTTTCCAGGCAGCCATTGCCTTTATCAGCAGCAAATCACATTTCCACAAAAAAAACCATAAGTCACAAACATGTGTTTTGAATAATGCAACTTTGCTGCTTCAGCATGAATGCTTACGTATATCCTAAAATGAGGCAGGTGAGTGACCCAGTGGCTCTGATAAACTTTATCGGGAAAAGGCAAGTATCACCGGGTATCTACACCCCCCCCCCCCCCGGATGTTGGCTTCTCCCGCGTACACTCAAAACCAGCGTTGCTAACGCAGGAAAAATGAAAAGTGCTCGGATCACGGCCACAATCGGCATGCGCCCGGGGGACGATGCTAGATGGACGGCCCCAGAAGATGGGCGCCCTGGCACCAACCCTGTCTCGCTGGTGACCCCAGAGGCACTTTTCGTAGCATTACGGAAGGTACGGAAAATTGGTCAAAGTGTCGGGGCTCAAAAACTGGCCGTCTAACATCATGACACTCGGTGTCAGGCTAGCCCTCGTCCCCCCGCACATTTAAGCCCAACCACAAGTCCGTGAGACCTCTGTGAGCCGAGCTATTCGGAAAAAAACCTGCGACAGCCACTTCGAAAAAATGGCCAAGTCCCACAGCAGGTCTAAGATGCAATGCAAGACTGTATTTTGTAGTCTTCTCCATGGAAAAAAACAACACAAGCCTTAGCTAATGCCCCAAACGTGCTGGTTGATTCTCAGATCGGAAATGAAACCAATTGTAGAGATGTGTGGCAAGGCAGCTGCAACATTAGCTTTCTTATTTTTAACCCACATGCCTACATTCACTTTTCGTTTGTGAGATGATCACATCACTTTGGAATTTGCATCCGCCATTTCCTGAAGCATAGCGGCAGAAGTGGCATGGAAACAGACCACGCAAAAAAAAACCAGTGGCGTCCACTATGCGCGGGCAAGGAAAAACTTGTTACAGCGATTGAATGAACGAACTTTTCAATTTTTTTTTAGGAAGATGTGCATCACAAGGAGGTATGTTACGTTCCTGTGCAAAAATCTAAAAATGGCCAAACAAAGGGAAATATGATTTTATTAGTAACACACAAATCAAAATATAGAAATGAGCCGCTCAGTCAATTAGGTTACACTTGCCCAAATCCTACACTGCCTTATACATTGTGCAACATTCGGTATTTCATATCTTCCAAAGATAAACCAAGTGGGAGGAAGGTTGATTGCCGGTTCACAATGAAACGTTGGCCTTAGGCAGCTAAACAGTGGAATGCGCATTAAGCCCGTTTGATACTTTAGAAAATCTTGGTGGGTACAGGTCTCTTCAGCTGTAGCAAATAAATCAAATGAGCAATTCCCCAGTGGTTCAATTCCCCATACTAAATAACACATTCCAAGGCTTTACAATTTATCGGCAATGTCGCGTTGAAGTTTACTACGCAATGATAAAGCCTAAAAAAGGCTCTTCTGATGAAGCTACCGAGGGATTAGCCCTAAAAATATTCATCAGTTTATCTTGGCATCTCCATATGGTCAACCATGCTTTATTAATCATCATTAGTAGGGGATCTCGGCCACTTTTTGAGTAGTGGAATTAGTAGTGGCAGAACACAATCCCCTAAAGGGGTTCAATGATTTTTCACTCGGTAAGACTGGGTGGATGATAAATCTTAGAAAAATATTTTTTTAACTACGTGGTTTCTTTTTCTATTTTCTTTTTCTGGAAAGCTTCCTGCTGCGTCCGGCGAGAATCTCATTACCCCCTGATGCGCTCTCCCCCATGTACTAATTTGTTGCATCTCTGTACGGTGAACACGAGCTGCAAGGGAGACCATTGACGATGTTTCCTCCAACGCTTATCTACGCAAAATCGGAATTTTATAAAATAGGATTTAATGATAAAAGTTGCATTAGTGAGGAAAGCCAGGCCTGATGCATCCACCATCTTCGAAACTCTTTAAGTAGTTCTAAGAGCAGCAACTTAGATTTTTTTTACCAAACGAAAAATAAGCATGAAGCATACAAGTACATGCTTCTTCAGTTCTCGCACTAAGACTCCTGTCAAGTTAATACTACAGCAGTCTAACAAAGTGTACAATATACATATGCAATCAGGAGGATACAGCATGCCAAATTCTTAGCTAGATGCAATGCCGTCAGTCATGTAGGCACTGAAAAGATTCACAGGTGTGTGTACCATTGGCAGTTTTAGCTCAGTACAGGTATTTGCCTTTGAGAAGTTTGATGCGTCATCGTGCATACATCGTGCATAAAGACTAAAACCTCGTGGAGAGACACGACTCATGCCAGGTGAAGTTAGTTTTTTCTTCTACGGCAAAATAAATACTGCATTTTTTTTGGGATGTCCTCTCTCCACTCTCAGAAAGGATATCTAACACATACCTGCATTGGTTAGTGATGTCCATGCTCCAGTATCAATAAAGAAAGGATATCTTGCACAGCTAATAGTTGATTTAACACACACCTGCATTGGTTAGTGATGAAAATTGGTTTTACTGGTTTAATAATTTCATGGTTTGCATCAGTACTCCGGCAATAAGGAGAAATGTCACAAAATGATAACAATGTGCAGCACTTCTCAGTGGCAACTCGTAAGTCAAATAATTACCCGCATATATAACTGCTTCTAGCTGCCTCTTTGAGAGTTGGAGTCGTGTGACTCCCACTACCCATCCAGGTGTAAAAGGTCACAATAAAAAACCCAGGTCCACAAGAACTACTTATTATTGCTAATGCTATTATCCGACCGGCTTCGAAGTACCAATCCTGCGGGGTTTTTTTTGTTTGTTTTCTGTTGCCATTTTGCGACAGGTGGCTCTTCAAACAAATCATTTTGGCTTCAGAGTACCACTAACCTGAGCATCTCTCTCTTTGGCCCACCCTTATTTACTACTCCCTAAGCAGTATGCTGTTCGCTGCTGACCTCTAATAACGTTCTCCAAAACCTTCTTATAATCTTAAAATTGCTAAAAACACTGACATTGGTTTTGTTTCGTACTTTCAGCCGGAGGGTTTTCTGTAGACTTGTTTTCTGCAACTTTTGAGTTTCATTGCCATCTCTTTGGCCCACCCTTATCTACAGCTCCCTTATTGTATTAAAATGGCTAGCCATACTGTCAAGTGAGTAGTGCATTGTAAATAGCACATTTTGCTATCTATCTGCAGTGGTATAGATATTTTGGGTACTGTCCAATGGCGACTGATTAAAAATTTACCATTGAGTACCATACAGTCTTACACGGTTATGAAGCTGACGTATGCCTTTTCAAAATAATCTAATCAGAATGCTGTTTGCTGCGCTATGGTCAATGCAGTCAATTGTTGGAAAGCTGACAGTTTCGTCACCTTTAAAAAGCATTGCCAACACTCGCTCCGCTAAAAGTGGGACATACTTGTAGTCCTAAGGGATAACGTGGACTACTACCATTCCAATCATTTAAAAGTGAAAGTATTAGGTTTAAATTTTTGACGGTCTGATCCCCACATGGCATCTTCTTGTTTGTCAAAGCACATCATCCTCCCCAAAAACTTGCAACTAAACATTACCAAAGTTTTTTTTTCAGCTACCATTTTATAGAATCTAAGGCCAGCCACTCACACTTCTTGTCGCTCTACCCAGAGAGTTGCTTCACTGCCGTCATTATGGCAGCTAGCAAAAATGCTCTTCAACGTACTCAGAGGAAAGTGCTAGGTTTGACTTTTTGAAAGTCTGATTCCCACATGACATCTTCTCCATATAGCTTTTAGTCACACTTCTTGTCAATGCACACCATGCTCCAAAAAAACTCTTTCTCTTCACTTGCCATTTATAGAATCTCCATCCAGCCAGCCACTCTTCTATCTGTTCTACCCATAGAGTTACTTTGCCCCCGTCACAGCAGCTAGCAACAGTTCAACATACTCAGAGGGTCTTCAATTCCAATTACTTTAAAATAGGAGGAAGGCACTAGGTTGGACTTTTTGAAAGTCTGATCCCCACGTGGCATCTCGCCAGCTCCGAAAGCGTTGTTGCTTCCATACTTTTCAGTTTGCTGTCAAAGTAAAAATATTAAATTAGCATTGAAGTAATGTCATGAAACAATATGTTTAATTGTAATGAAAACCAAGCTTTATCACAGGAATTAAAATCAGTGTGTTGGAGCTAATATTTATTTTAGAAATATTACTAATTCCAATGCATGTGACGTATGATTCATATGGCTTTATCTCTTAATCTGTACGGCAATACTGATTAGGAGCTGCTGTCAAAACGGAAATTCAGTTGGCTATTTTATTTACTAGTGATCCTTCTTCTGTTAGCCCCATCTCTGTGAGTAGAATTGGCATTGGTAAACATTGCATTTCGGAGATTGCATTCAACTTCCTAAAATCCACTACTATTCCGTAACCAGGGGGTTTGCGTGCAACCAATAAATATGATTACCACGTGCTCGTTAACTCCACAATCACTCCCGCTTTTAAAAGCTCGTTGCACTGTTTATCAAGGATATTTCTTTGAGCATGTACCAGTCGGTACGGGCTGAAGTTAACAGGTGCTGCATTACCCGTGTGTGTGTATCTTGCTGATAGTTGCCACTGTATTGTCCCAGGTGAGTGTCGGATTTTGCAAATGTGTGCTGGTATGAGTGTAGTATTTCTCTATATGTTTTGCACGTTCTACTTTGAGATTCTTAAAATCTCACTTGGCCACAGTGTTTATCTTTTTTTTATTATTTTGTTTATTCTTTATCTCCCGGACCACTGCACTGTGACTGAGGTTGGTGCTAATGACCAAGTTGTCGACGCACCTCGCAGAGGGTGGGGGTGGGAATTGAGGCTTAATGGCGCGTCAACAGCTAGATCATTAACACTAACGTCGGTCACAGTGCAGTGGTACGGGTTGCCACTACACCATACATAGAACTGTTAAACAAACCCCAATTCTAGATCTTGTCATACAACTGTCCCTCCTGCAAATCTTTTAAAATCCCGGACAGACTTATCACCCAATTGATGTGCTATGTCTCGTGGAAGATGGAAACGGCGACAAACACTATCAAGATGGTGACAATCAACAAGCTAGACCGTAAGTGGGCGTCGGCACCAACGAGATTCAGGAGGGATAACCCCACCCCCCACCCCCTTCAAAAGGAAGCAATAAGTAGCTGGAGGGACTTGGCTCAACCGCATATAGACAGCTGAATGTAATACTCAAGTCTGCCGAGTAATGTTTACCTTAATCGTACATTTCGAAGTCATTTTGAACTTCAAAAACTATTCCCGTTTCATTTGAAATCGTCTGTCTCTCACGGTTCTGAAGGGTACTTACATACGGCATGTCCCCCTGTAGGCTGGGGGTAGAATAAGCCCACCGTATCCCTGCGTATCGTTGAAGGCGACTAAAAGGGAACCCAAGATCACGGTCTGCATGGCGGAGGGTTTCTGGTCCGTTTTTAACACTAGCAACCTCAACACAACGGTATGCGAGTGTGCCTATGGTGTGTATGGTGGGCAGGTTTAACACCCGTCGCAAGCACTAGTCATAAAGAGGTGAAGGGACATCCAGACAAACCGGGCCCGGGGTGGCTGCATAGAGGATGTTTGGTGGTTTGAATCCCGTTTTGGGTTTGATTCCAATTTGCCCATTTTGGCCACTGGGCTTTTCATCCTCATCCCCCCAGCATGTTGGCCGTGTGCTGCAACCCAGTAATCCGTGGAGGCGGAGGTCCTGGCTTTCGGGCTTTGGCTCCTTATTCCGGAGGACGGGTGGCCTGGGCGAGCCGGCCTAAGGTCAATCGGCTATGACCTTTCGGGTCCAGTTCATGTGGGGAGGCGGCTTATACTGTATCCATCTACATCACGGACCCAAACTGTTAGGGTTATCGACAGAGGTGGTGTGTACGGCTTCCTTGGTGGCCTCGCCTCTCGGCATGCTTAGGCTGCCACCCCACCGAAATAGACGGCGGTGTTAGCTTCCGGCCCTGCATCGCCCGAGTGCCGCGCGGGGTTTTTCTTTTCTGGGGGGGGGGGCGCACCGCCGCGACTTCTTTTTGCTCTCCATGGCAACTACTTCCCCCCCCTCCCCCGAAAAAATTTCTTCCTCCACAAATTCTTCCCCTCCTCGCCGCACTAGCAAGCGCCAAAGGAGGGAACCAGAGATGGTTGAGCTTGATGCCCAGTTACCAGACGTCAGTAAAGCTCGGGACCAAGTCCCGAAGTTCCTTGTGGTGACAGGCGAGGGCCGCAATGTTACACAACTCGGTCCATTCGCTGTCCACAAAGCACTAAAAGGGATCTGTGGTTCAGATCCGAAGAGTGTCTCTCGGCTCCGTGCTGGGGGATACTTTTTGGAGGTTGCGGCGATGCTCAGGCAAAGAGGCTTTTGAAGGCGATTGCACTGGGGTTATGCACGGTGCGTGTGGAGCCGCATCATACCTTAAATAGCAGTAAGGGGGTCGTTACGTGCTTTGATTTGAGGGGTCTCAGTGATAATGTCATCCTGGACGAACTCAAGTTACAAGGCGTTACGGCCGTTAGGCATTTGACGCGGAAAGGTGAGAGTGGTGCTCAGCCAACTGACACCTTTTTCCTGACCTTTGATTCACCGATTGCACCGCAGCACATTACTGCTGGTTACCTGCGGTTGAAGGTCATATGTTACGTCCCGAACCCAATGCTGTGTTACCGCTGTCAACGCTTAGGTCATACCAGCGGTTCGTGTAAGGGTAAGCCAACCTGTGTTAGCTGTGCTCAGGCAGACCATGAGGGCACTGATTGTGCTGCCCCAGAGAGGTGCGTCAACTGCCGTGGTCAGCACCAGGCCTCTTCACGGGACTGCCGTGTTTATGTAGAGGAACGTCGTGTTAGGAATTGAAGGTAAATGACGAGCTTTCCTACTCAAAGGCCCGGAAGAAAGCCAAACTATCGGCGCCGACGATAACACGATCTTTTGCACAGGTCTGCAGTGCGCCATTGCCTGGCCCAGGAAGGTTAAGGCTTCGGCTAAGCCTCCGCCTGCCCGGAGTGCACCACAGAAGACGTCGAAGAAGAAGGCTCCTGCTGTTAAAGCCTCAACACCATCTGTGAGGACGTCGCCACCGGGAGAGACGGTGAAACGGTCGTTGAACAGCCAGCTTGCTGATGGGTCCATTGCGTCCCCTCCATATCGTGATACTACTCTACCCATGGAGCAGGAAGAGATTTCCTGTTTTAATTCTCCGGAACTTTTCCCTCCTTCCGAGGACTACTTCGTTCTGAACCTCACTCCATCTTTTGATTCGGGTGAGGATTCGGATGTTTTCGGATCGCCCAGAGGAGGAGTTGAAGAGAATGATTCAGTCTTCAGCCCGCCCTAATGCCTGCGCATACCATCGTTCAGTGGAACTGCCAAAGTTATTGGACCCATGCCGAAGAGCTGCGGCTGCTTTTATCGCATTGGCGACCTCTGTGCTGCTGCTTACAGGAAACCTGCTTTAAGGCGTCAGATAATCCGGTCCTTCGAGGTTATTCTGTCTACCGTCTGGATGCTGACCCTGTGTCACGTGCACATGGTGGTGTTGCAGTGCTGGTTCAACACTCTCAGCTACATGGAAGTGTGCCTCTGCACACTAGGCTTCAGGCGGTAGCATTAAGTTTCTTTCCGCTTCGATATTACTTTATTTACCACCAGATGAGGTCTTTGGGGTTGAGGACCTGGAGGACCTGTTACGCCAGCTTCCTGCCCCTTTCCTGTTGCTGGGCGACTTTAACAGCCACCACGTCCAGTGGGGGGGGGGGAACCCCATAAAGACAAAAAAGGTAGGATCCTTGAGGAGTGGATGCAGAGGGGGTCCGTTTGCATCCTGAACGATGGAGCCATGACTCACTGTAACCTGGCCACAGGCAATTGGTCAGCGGTGGACTAAGCGTTCTGTTCGCTAGCCGTCCCAGTTCACTTCACTTGGGCTGTCACTGCCGATCTGCATGGGAGCGATCACCTCCCCCTTGTGTTGTCCACAACACAAGGGGGCTCTGTGGCTTCCAGGCCAGCCCGGTGGGCGCTTAAACAAGCCGAGTGGTCAGCCTTTGCTTGGGCTGCTGTATTTCAGCGTGCAGTTGAGGACTTTTCTGATGTGGATGGACTTTCCACTCATTTCACTGGTCCTTGCTGCTGCTCATACTACTATCCCACGTACGTCCACGCAGCCGAAACGAGTACCTGTTCCGTGGTGGACACCAGCTTGCAGATAGGCTATTCAGGCCCGCAGGCGTGCATTTACGGTGAGCCCCACTACTGACAACTTTGTGGCCTTTAAACGCTGCCGTGCCCGGTATGTTATCTGTGAGGCTAGGCGTACTTCGTGGTTGGTTTATGTTTCGTCAATCACGCGCTCCACACCTTCTTGTCAAGTGTGGAGGAAGGTGCATCAGATCTCGGGGAAGAACGTGCTTTCCCAGGTGTCACAGTTAAGGGTAGCTAGTGCTGTGATCTCTTCTGTGCCGGATATCGCTGATTGTCTTGCGTCTGCATTTGCGCGGGTCTCGAGTGATGACCATTATAATCCTGGTTTCCTCGGGATTAAGCGTAGAGAAGAGGCTCACTCTCTTGGCTTTCGCTTTGACGGTCTAGAGGAATACAATTTACCGTTTACCAGGCAGGAATTTTTTTCAGCTTTGTCCAAGGCGCATGACTCTGCGCCAGGGCCTGATGTGGTTACCCAGGGTCTGATTTCCCCTGATGTGGTTACCCATGGCCTGATTTCCCCTGATGTGGTTACCCATTAACAATTTTGTACATACTTTGGAGATAGCACGATAAGTTTTCACCATTGTAAATATTTAATATTGAGTTTATTAGGACCAAACTTTTGATCATAGAAAACATTTTTGGAAATTTCACTTGAGAATGACAAAGTTGTTTTTCATCATAACGAAAGCAATGTAAGAAGTATGTAGAAATATGTGCTCACAGGTTGCTAGTTGAGTAACAGCATTTGGTGGAGGTGTGTCAATTTTCAGTGGATTGCGAACACTTAAAATAGATATAATAAAACAGCTTCCCGTCAGTAGACAAATTACTTAGTGTCCCATTACTATCAAGGAACACAATGTCTGATGAAGAAAGAAAACTAAACGTTGTCAAACTGTGTCCGTGCCACGTAAAACTCTGGATAAAATAACCACGAAAGATTTGTTTTTGACGTTATGCATATCAACGTCGGATTTAATCTTATTTATGCAACTGTTGGGTCTATGTCTTTCTTTTATCAAAATAGGTTTCATAACCTATTTGTTTGTGCAAGTTATGATGAACACCAACACTAGTCAAATTCCCTGCAGAATACATATTTACTGGCTTATCTCATAGCTGCTTAGCATCAATGGTTGAAGGCGTTTTGGAATACGCCAGTTCATTTTTTAATTCTTCTCATAAACTCGAATGTGACGTGATAAGAAAAGTGCCGTGTTTATGATTTATTAGACCAGACCAGCTAATTTTACAGTTGAAGTATTTTCTCAATTACGATTGCAACTTTACAGCTACAGTGTTCAGTAATGCAGTAACCAATAGCCCTAAACAAAAGTTGATTAGCTTTCTTTCGGCTGCTTTCTATATATACACACACACATGCATTTCATGACAAGCTTGTGATCAGGTTGATTAACTCATTCTACGTGCTGTCCGCAACTTTTATTGACACTTGCGCTTTGAAACAGAGCAATTTGTGAGACTACCATCAACTAGGGTTTATTTTGCTTAACCCATCTTCATGAACACACCAAAATGGCTAATTTTACCGTGAGAATTTTCTGAAGTACAATAGTAGTGGAAGACGGTAGGAAGGAATTTGATCTCAAGTTCCTTTAGATCTGTCGAAAATTTGCTGGATGTTGATAAAATATTCTGTTTGTGAGATCTTGCGTTAAAAACTAGATTTTTCCGATTGTAACCCCTCTTCGTAATGCATCACGTTTAGTAGTTACTTTGTAGGTCAAACTCCACATGGAATCAAAGGCAAATGCTTTGGCTTCAGTGCTATCTGGCAGCAGTTCATGAACACATATGTGGAGGAATGCATTAATAATAACATCATTTAAATATAGTTTGCCTTACAAAACCTAGAGTTCACGAGCAGTTATTTTTTGGCGACAAATTTGATTTAATTCCCAGTACTTTTTTTTTGTGGATTCTGGAAACAAAATGTTTTGCCAAGGAAAAAGAACTTCCTTAATGAAACTGTCAGTATGACGCTCAAGCCACTGTCTAAGCCCAGCAACAAGTTACCTGGCTCAACTCGTGGCATGCTGACTTATTGGGTGCATCTGCAACATTAACCATTATCTGACTGTTCTGCGGTATTCCTTTTACGATGCCTTCTATAACCATTGCTTAGAAACTCTTCTATTCCAGAGCTTCAGCTTTTTTTGAACGATTTGTTCGTATTGCAATAGTCGGGGACGTTCATACTCTTCCAAAACCAATTAAAACAAGAATCGTGCAGTTATTGAATGGAACTACATTTAACCAGTTGCTTACCAGAAACTGATTTTCCGTTAGCCA
>JAHWFP010166440.1:0-11836 GCA_023313725.1 Lithobius niger
GAGTAGAATCCGACGAAACTTTGTTACCTTTACCTCCCGCCCGCCTCCCAGGTGCTTCTCGGGCTCCGCTGCAACAGATAGTGGAGAAGGGAAGCGCGCAGGAGAGGGGAGACAGGGTGACAGGTGACGTAACTTTTGCATAAATTAAAGGTTAAGTTGTATATTCAACAGGGATATCCCATTTGTAACTAAAGGTAACACAGTTTGGTCGGATTCTACTCGGAGAACTTCGATTCTCCTGCGAGAACATGTTCTCTGGTAGAATTACCATTTTCTACATAGATCAAGTTTGGTCATCAGGGATTAAAATTTGTACTTGTAATATGTACCGCTACAAATCCTTAGTTCAACTTGACAAGCCGCCTAATTTTGTGTCACAGAATTAGCAAACGTTGTTATGGAACCGTTGCTTTTACGTTACAGATAGTGTCGCGGAAATAGTGATGAATTTTTTACAAAACACACTGGTTTTATCTGATAAGGTGGTCTCGGGGTGGAGAAGGACATTTTGCTAGAAATTACCGAGGATCTTTTATGTGCTACCATCAACATAAGAATGAGCCCATTTCTAGGGCTCTTCTTTTCCCAGCTGCACGTGTTGAGGCCAGGATAGAACTTGGACCTCTGAAGATGAGACGTCTTGCTAAGATACGCTTGATCGGTTCAGTTCCCATTTTACAGGAAATTAAGCGATCAGTGCTGCTGTAGTTGTCTGTATCGAAAAATATAGTGATCTAAGCACTATTTCAATCGAGCTCAATTTATCTATTTCCAAGTAATTAATGCTTGCTTAAAGCATCAGCCAGTCGTTTAAATAGATAATTTAATGCAATTTTAATAATGCATTCTGTTGAGTCGTATTATTTGGTGATGGATTAAGTAAGATCGGCATCACTTCACCCGTCGTTTTTCGACCGATTGGTGTGGCGGTAATAAAGCTGATCGGTTGCCCATTTTAGACAGACAATTAGCCGAGTGAGCGAAATGAGTGAGGGTAAATGCTCGCCTGAAAATTTGTGTCTGTTTGGGAATTTGGATTTTGTGCGTTCGATTTGGTTGATTTTTAGTACTGGCAATAAGTAGAGATAAATAATTTCCACAATCGCAGTTTTTCGCCATTTCGAAGATGCTTTAAAAAAGAATAATACTGGAAAGTTCTTGGAGTAGCGAGTTAGTGGACGTTTGTGAATTTCTTCCGTTAAACTCCACAAAAAAACATTAATTTTATCATGAGAAAGCGTAACCAGAAGTGTTAACTGAAATTCTTCTCTTGTTGATTAGGGTTAACAATGCTGTACATTTGGTTTTAGCGGGGTAAGAGACACTTTTTTTCATGAAGTCTAGTTCTTTTTTACTTTGAGTTGAAATCAGGCTTATATTGAGCGATATAGCTGCTCCATTTGTTTACACTATAATCTGCAGAATGGCTGAAAAAATTCGCGGAATTTTCTTCAACTCGCAGCAGCAATTGCCGCGTAATGGCTGCAAAATTTTGTGGAAATTACGTATCTCCAGCAATAAGGGTACCCAATCTATAAGGCTAGTGACTTCCAGCACTGCATGAACAATGTAAAGTCATTTGCCATAATATGCCATAGTGGTAGTTCTTTTACTGTGTAGAATTCAGAAAATATTAATGCATGGTAAAAAAAGAAAGCGTGCCAGTTTTATACGTTTGCAACAACAACACGTACTTTTACCATTTCTACAGAAATCTCCAGATGTGCTCATAGAAATCGGTATTGAATTCATTCGCTTGCCTCTGTGTTCGCTTTGGTGCAAACTAATGTATTCTAACATCTCTTGCTCAGCCAAGTGATTGTGATCTTCACAACTCGGTGATACACCTGTTTATTTTTTACGTATTCTGAGAAAGTATTACAGTACATCTCTGTACATGTTTACATAGGTTGGAGTTCATATAGCGGACGTGTCTCATTTTATTCGACCTGGAACTGCAATAGACAAAGAAGCTGCTAAGCGGGGCACAACTGTGTATCTAGTTGACAAGGTAAATTTGTTTGTGTTTGATATGTTGTTGTTAAATATAACTCACAAATTGAGTTCACAACTGCACATGTGTTGTATTATCATGATTGAACCTTAGTTATTTTTTGTGTATGGTGTTTGCTGGTGTGCCTATTGTGTTACCTTTGCTCCTCTATAAGTTGGTGCAATTTTTGTCAGCAATAGGGAATACTGTGTGTCTTCTTGATTCTGTGGGGTCTGCCGTTTTAAGCGCTTCCCTGTTTAAATCATGAGAATCTCGTCAGTTTTGTTCCGACGTGCCCTCAATTGCATAACATGGGATCTGTTACTGTATCAATTAAATTTGTGCATTTGAAAATGAACATTTTACTTGGTTGTATATTCGATAATGGCGGGCATATACAGCCGTATGTTCCCGCATGTTTTTCTGACATGTTGAAACTTACAATACAACTAGGGCCTTTCAGTGTAAGTTTATGCTCCATTGACACACTTTTCGTATGTACAACCTTGCTCCTTTCAGATTGCTAAACTGGAACTAAAAATCCTATTATCTATGTAATTTCACACCTATAACCCACTGGTTATACAACTTTTTTGTTAAAAAATCTGGCCTGCGTGCAGGTTATACGAAAGTTTTTTTGCAGGCTAAAACAAAAAAAAAATGTTAATTTCTCAATAGCAGAAACGTTCACCTACTCATGCTGCAATGATACGAATCACATGTAAATCTAATTGAAAATTGTAATTTTTCCACTTTTCGCTATGCACCTCTTGTAATAATTCATGAAAACTGCCTTTCAAGATTTCGGTTGTTTTAATTGTTAATATCAAAATTTGAAATCAACTTGTAATTAATAGCAGTCAATTTCGTTCTACATTCGAGCATCGCGTTGTTGATCGCTTACTTAGCTCTAGTCTAACTTCCTGTTCCTGCACAAAAGGGCGCCTTTCCATGTGCTAGCATTGGCGTTTTTCTTGTACGAACGGCCGTGCACTCTTGGTTGTTTACGGCACCAATCATTAAACGTGCTAAAAGGTCTGCAGCATAAAGATAGTATACAGTGTAAAAGACAAAATAGCTTTTATGTACCTTGGAAGGCCAGTAGCCTGGCATTATGGTACACACTATAGTTTGTTTCACATTATGTTTGCAGAAAACTTACTATGATGACGCCACGTTTCTTTGCACTAGAAGTGCGAAACATGTGCATATCATGCTTGTAGACTCTACGCAGTTCCTGTTAGTTTACGAGTGGAATATTTACGTTTTTTTTAAACTCGCAGTAGACTGAAACGTGGCGTCATACAGTCAGTTTCCTGCAGACATAACATGGAACAAAGTATAATGAAATCATTCAAACTTCGTAAACCTTGAAAGATTACCCACAGGTTATACGATGGCGTTTTTACTCAACCACCTTATTTTTTAGTAGTGCGGGTTATCTGGGAGGTGCGTTATACGCGTAAAATAACGATACTTGGTATTGTAACGTGCGTAATCTTAATCGCTTTAGTCGTATAGTCTGCTGAGGAATCGCCATATAGAGCATTGCATTGTTTCTTCGCGGTTTTTTCGTTTCTGTCTCATCGTTATTTGATCTATTATCATTTGAACTGTGGAGTTTTAAGAATACTGTACAATCAGACGTATATTTATTTAACCCCAACAGTGTCATACAGTCAATCAAATGTTTTCGTTTTAAACTCTCAATTTTGTTTTTTGTTTCAAATTCAGTGCAGTTTCTGTGAATAAAGTTAAAGCTGTTTATTGTTCTAGAGAATTGATATGGTTCCAGAACTTCTAAGTTCCAATCTGTGTTCTCTGCGTTCCGATGGAGATCGGTAAGAAGATATATTACAACAATTTTTTTCTTAATTACTTCTTCTAGCCTTCTGTGTGCTGAATCGAATTAATGCTCTTACACTGGTACCATTTATGATCCGCACCAAACATTTTACCGTGTCTTGTGATATCTAGTGGGGGGGGGGGGGGGCAGATTTGTAGATTTGAATCTGGAAAATCTTCGGTAGGGGAATATATACCAGTGAGTATAGGGCAGAATACGTACCTGTTCTGGTAGAGGAGGCGTATATAGTCTCTACAGGGGGATGCAATTAGAATTAATTTGAGCCGAGACAATTGGCCAGAGAATAGTCGAGAACCGTGTCAACCTCGAGCATATGATGAACAGAGTTTGTTTGCAAATTCTTTTTAACCCTTTGCATGCCTATCAGACGTACGCGATATGTTATTGTCTCATAAACACATGGTGCTTACTTAACGTTTATACAACATGGCCCTGCATGTTTTCTCTCTAGTACGGGTTAGGCAGAGCAATGTTGGTAGATTGTTACAACAGGTTATCGTCATGAGTTTGGTTAACAGATAGTAGCACAAATCGGCACCAGTGATCTGTTTATTTTGATTGTACAAGTCGCATTACGGGATTTCTGGCATGATGCTAAGTATTGACTGTGTACAGTTTGCCAGGGCATGCGTTAGTGCTGTTTCATTCAGCTATATCTACAGGTAAATGTTAAATTGATGGAATCGCAGGATTTTAACAAAATTTGTGCTGAAGTTTTACTTCGGACTTACGATAGTAACTTAAAAGACCGTTTTATACCACCACTAAAATATACACATGGAATAAACCGACAAATGTGGGCTACTCCTCATTCAGCAAGTGCATAAACGTTGTAGACCGTGTATTACAATTGCACTAAAATTCCTAACATTTTTGATAAAGTAACACAATGGCGATTTTTAATTCTGAACCTGAATTCTGCTGTGTTTGCTATCAAAGCTAAAAATGATGTGAAACACGTTTTTGTGGTTCGGTGTTCTTTCAAATCCGGTCTTTGTGTGGAAGATTGCTTATGAAGATGAACTTCTGACCTCAATTCCCCCCCCCCCCTCCTTCTCCCAAGTAAAAAAATATTTTTCAATTTTATTCATTTATTTCACACAGCTGTGGTCATTTGCAAAGTCATTGTCCTTCAAAACAGTTCTTCGTCATAGGCAAACATGATTCGTTGTGCACATTATTTTTTTTGTGCTTATATAAAAAGCACAAAATATATAACACTAAAATGCAGAGATATCGAAAGGTAAACGATAGGCCTAGGCCTACCGTATCAAATTTGTCAGTTCAATTTAGTATGTGTCTCCGTACAGCATTGCTGGTTAGTGTTCAGCTTTACGTTAATCTTAATATTTTGTTCGTTGGTTTATTTTTATGAACATAAAGAATAAATTAGAAGAATACGTAAGGGTAATACCAGTGGCGTAGATACGTTAGGCGGGACCGGTGGCAAATTAGCCCTTGGGGGCCCCCCTCTCCTTACTATAAAAAAAAAAACATGAGAGCTGAAAAATTTCAAAGTCCATATTTTTTATAACTTTTTTTTGTTATACTGTACTGAAACTAGGGACCATTTTTTCGTTTTTTGAAAAAAAACTTGGGAAAACTTTGGAATTACAAATTTTTCAGCCCTTGCTATTTTTGTGGGCCACCATATTATTGTATGCAGTTTATATATTCGAATCAAATAACTAATGTGCTAGAAGAACACAACACATGATGATAAGTAAAATGGTGCTTAATTCACTGTGTACCGTAAATTGTGGATTGAACGCCCATGGGCTTATGCAGTTAATTTGGCAAAAATAGAGGGGGGGGGGTGCTTTAAATCAAGCATTATCAATTTTCTAACCATTCTGAACATCTATTACAGAAAATTCGAAGCTTGTAAACAATCTCTGAAAGACCAATTTTTACATCCTTTTAATTGCTGTGAAGAAGGGAGGAGGCATAGGTGCTAGATGCCCAGGCCTTGTGCAGGTGCTAGGAGTTAAAGGAACTAAGTGTCTACTATTACTACAGGGAGGGAGAAGGGGCCAGTAAATATAGCAAGCAGTACTATCTTTATTCACATCATATAACTTTTAGGGAATTTTTCGTAGAAAAACGACAATTACTGGGTGGGCTTTAACTCCACTATTTCATGATTTTGCCTTTACAGCATTTTAGGGAGTGGGCTTTAGCTTCAACTGGGCTTTTAATACAAGATTTACGGTATGTCTGTACAAGTTTAGGGTTATAACCTAAAAATTTTGCCAGTTTGTGGCTCTACATTACACAATTTGATTGTTTCATTTTCAGTTTTGCATTTTCCTGTATTTGGAAAATGACCCCCAAAGCCAAAGTTTTGGATGTGTTTTTCACCAAGAGCATAATTCGATCTAAGGTATGTGAAAGCTACTTCACTCTTTAACTTGTTTGCTGTCCGCTGACGTCCTTTGTTTTTCTTTGTTTCTTTTTGTTGATATTAGAAATGAAAACAGCGTGTTTCAGATGTTCAAGGCCCTTTTTTTTTCTCTAGGCTTCATTGACTTATGCAGAGGCTCAAATGTTAATTGATGACAAGTCAAAGACAGATGAGCTGACAATGGGCTTAAGAAGACTTAATAACCTGGCAAAGATATTGAAACAACAAAGGATGGACAATGGGTATGTACACAAACATTGACTTTCAACTAAGGCTTTTCGAAACCGATATTAATACACAATTAAACCAACAATTGGTATAGATAGCTCGCTGGTGACTTGTAAGAGCTTTGCAGATCTAGCGATTCATAGCATCATGTCGATGATATGCACGGCCGTATCAAAATGGTGAAAACCGTTTATCTCCATTTGGTACCGTTCCGGAGTTGAAAAAGGCGACATATGGACAAAGTCGTTGCTATAGTCTTCCCAGCTTACACTGTACACAGACTAAAAAATGCACGCAAGCCTAATATTTTCTATATAATTCATGACCTGTAAAGATGTGAAAGTGTTTATTTTAATTATTTCAACAGACAAGCAACTAAACATTAGTCTTGTTAAAGTTAGCAGTGAGCAGCATTTTTTGTCATCCATTTGGCAGCCACATTTGTTTAAAAATCTTAAGTTAAATGTTTTTTTTTAGAAATAACTTCAGAACTGTTATAGCCAGTAACTTGTGGTTTGCACCATTGGAAAGCTTGCGAAAAACCGGTTAAAATGGTGCATTTGAATGTCAAAATCGGTCAATATTTAGCAAGATGTTCGCGTAAAAGCCACATGTTTTTTCTTGAACAAAAATATTTCAAAATAAGTACGGCTGGGCTCATATGCAAGACATGTGGTGTTTCTTTTTTATGGCTAGGCCTAGTAAAACGTCACTTTTAGCATGAAAGGGAGATTATTTCAAGGATTATCTTCCTCCCTCCCTTCCCCCTTACCCCTCCCCCCCCCTCCAACCAGTCCACTACAAGGAGTGATAAATAGATAAAGTTAGTAGATAGTTCCACAGCAAAACACAATAAAGACTGTAGCTAGCCGAGTTTCACACAATTCTACATACGAACCAATTGCAGCAAACAGCTGATGTCATTACGGTCGTCGCATCCAAGCTTTGCTTCGAATGTAGGTGGACGCCGATCGAAATTCGCACTTTTTTCACAGGCAACTTGCATTAAAGTCCAAAAAATTCAGTCTCTGTTCGGTCGCCAATTATAACGATGTAATCTGTCTAACCAAGTGCCGTGTGGGGTAAATCCACGAATCCACAGTAACAATGTTATAACAGGTTTAATAGTGGGTTGACAACTACATCCATTCACTTCAATGCCAAGGCAGCAATTGAGCTTTATCAATGAGCCAAACTGGCAAGCAAGGGAGAGCCTGATCGGGAGGGGGATTGCAGGGCAGCCAGATGCGTGTGAGGGAAGCCTACCTCACAGGTACACCTAGGACAGGTGGCAGGCTGTGTGTTCTTGTCCCTATTAAGATAAGAAAAATTAATTTTTGGTTTATGTTTAGCATTAAGAATAATATTCTTTTGATAGGAAAGTTTAGCTTCTCTGATTCTGGTAACGGATTCATTCCTGGCCTTCTTGTAATGGGCGAAGTTAAAAACTAATAAATGTAATCTTATGAAAGCCTTGCTCAAGTTCCACGGCCACGTCTTATAATCACAGCCATTTATTTCTTAGGAATTTCGATCTAAAAAATGCAACTCGTCTTATATTCGGAGTAATTCAGTATGTGAAATTTCTAAAAAAAAAAAAAAAAAATGCATGTTTGGATAACCAAGGTATTTAGATAACTGCGGCTTGGACCAACATTCTGCTGTACCTGTTGCATTTGCTACATTTTCTACCCAAAAAATGTATTATTAAACTATGTAATGAAACTAATTTTCTAGAGCACTTGTGTTGGCATCAACGGAAGTTCGTTTTTCAGTTGACAGCGAAACTGCAGATCCCATAGACGTGGAAACAAAAGTGTTACGGTAAGCCAAAGAAGTGGTTTGGTTTTAACTAATAGTTTAAATTTGGGATAATGTTTTCATTTTCTTAAAAAAAAAACTTATTCGAGCTCCTTGTTTCAGTCCAAGCTGAATGGCAGGGCATAAAATGAAAAAGTCAATGTTCACTGTTTCAGAGAAACCAATTCTATGGTTGAAGAATTCATGTTGCTGGCCAATATTTATACAGCTCAGAAAATATTTGATGACTTTCCAGAATGTGCATTGCTGCGTCGCCATCCTGCTCCACCCCTGTCTAATTTTGATCCCCTACTAAAGGCTGGAAAATCTCAGGTAAATTAGCAACAGAAATTAATTTGTGAGGTCGAAGCAGCAAATAATATGAAATGCCGCCTGATAGGACAGAAGCACCAACAAGAGAGCACGAACAATAACGCTTGGATTCAAGTTACTCATGCGCTAATTCTTATCAAGTTACTGAATACTGAACTTTATCAGGCCAATTTTCGATTGTCCTTGATGGTGATGTGGTTGTTAATTCACTTCATCTGACAATTTTCTTCAGGCTGGTTTTGAAAGTATTAATGCTTTGATTTACATCGTCTGCTTTGTGATTCTCGTTCTTCGCCCAGGTGTTGGTCATCTTCACACCTTTTTACTGGGAAGCGGTTGGAAAGTTGGCGTTGCAAAGATTTCGTCTTAAGTATGCATCGAAAGTAAGACCGAATGTTACGAGGGAACAAGTTGAGGCACTGAAAGACTTAGGGAGTGATGGGAGTATTGTGATCTTCAAAGCAGATAAGTCTAATGTGACTGTTGTGCTCAACAAATGTATGATAAACAAGTGGTGGAAGATTTATTTGCATCGGGAGTGTACACTGACATGGACACTGGTATGGGAAACACATCCACGAACGGCCAGATCTATAGTCTACAACGCATTAAAATGGAAGGGTTTATTTCCGAAGACGAAATAAAGGACCTGATGACAAAACCTCCACAATGCCTCCCCAATATTTTCTCTCAGGTGAAGCTTGACAAAGAGAGAAAACTTTTGACGTTAAAAACTCACCCAATGAGAGGCCGGTGCAGAAGTTAGACTAGATAGTGGCCCAGCTACTTAAATGGCACGTTGACAGCCCTAGCAAACTTAACACACGGGAGACTTGGTAGGACACTCGGACAACCTGAAGATTGATGATGATGATGAGATATTTGTGTCATTTGACACAGAAAAATTGTTCTTAGTTTGCCTCACAAACTCATCCACCTAGTTGCCTCACAAATCCATCCGGTGAAGCTGAGGATACCGGCCACGAAGCTGAAGGTACCGGACTAGCAATACAACTGCGACAAAGCACTCCTGAATGTAGTGTTAGCCTCCATCTAAGTTGAATTTGAAGGGAAGGTTCATCCGCAAATTAAAGGAACTCCGATGGGCTATTCCGGGCTCGCCCATCATTGCAGAGATGATCCAGCAATAGACTCTTAATCAAAACAACACCAAAACTACAGAAAAATTTACATCAACGACGTACTCAATGTCCAACAAATTTTCGACTCCTCTTAGATGGCTTCATCAGGCTTCTAGTACGTTTTTACTGCAAACCACATCACCAACAACGTCGTCTGCTTTAGAATTTTAATTTCGCCGCTTTCGTAGCCTCCAGTATTTACTGGGTCGCTCGTGATGTTCTCTCTCCAGCTTCCACTGTCTGTTGAACTGTTTGAAGAGGTCTCTACTCACCAAGTTTGCGATTTTAGGGATCGTTGGGCCTTGAATGTTCATTAAATCTACTGCTTGTCCTCGACTCCTACGTGCGAAAATATATGGACGTAAAGCTGTGGAATCGCTTCGTTGATGACAACCCTAACAACGGGGTTCACGACGAAGTAAGCGGTGATGTGGTAGCCTGATGAAGACAGTCGTTCCGAGCCCCTCCAACTCCAGAAAACCTGACTGTCGAAAATTTGCAAGGATATTGGAACGGTTAATATCCTTAACTTTGAAATCTAAGCGTATAAAAAAAAACGTAAACATAGTATAGTAAATGGTGCATAATTAGCAATATAAAAATAAAAAACGTAAACAAAAATATTTTCCCAAACCCTTTGCCACCTTAAAGCTATTAGTTACATACGCGCTCTGGAGATGTTATGGAAAGAAATTATATGAAGTATGGTTCAACACCAATACAGTGAGTGAAGCGAAAAATATGGCTAGTGTAGAATTAACGTATGTGTCCATTGACAATACTGAAATTATTACTATCTATTACTGTGTTTCTTTGACTGCTTTTCACCTGCATCTGGTTTTATTAGTATTGCATAGTGATATTCTTGTAATAATCACTTATGGCTTTTGATTGCAGAATTTGGAGATCGTCGTGGATAGTGGTAAAGGTTTGGCTGAGTCCCTGGACAAAGCTATTGTCTCGGACAATCCATACTTTAATACGTTACTCCGTATGTTGACAACACGTTGTATGATGCAAGCTGTGTATTTCTGCAGCGGCACAATAGCAGAAAGCGAGTTTTTCCATTACGGTCTGGCAACCCCCATATACACTCATTTTACATCACCCATTCGTAGGTAAGTCAATTGCAGGATCCTTTACATGGTTGATTGCATATATGCACTGCACACAGTACTCGATTTTTGTTTTTAAACTAGTAATTGCTTGCTTTGTTCTTCGTCCTTGAAATACATGGTACAGTATACCCTCATTATAACTATGCTGGTATAACCCTTTATAATTATACCTGTTGTCTACAGAATTGTATTATTATAGTGGGGTTATTCTTATAAAAAAAATCTCATAACGACATTACAGATAAACCCCATTATGACGGTACCTCTTAACAACAATAAACTTGTTGCAACAATGCTATTTTTGAATTTTAATTTATTAACCCGGAGCCGTGACCATTAGTCGTGCGCCCCACTACAATTATAAAATATAGCAACGCTATACAACATTGCAACAACACCACAACTGACTGGTCAAGCTGCCAATCGGGCAACGCTGTTAGGTGAACTGATAGAGAGATGGAATAAATCCTTGTAAAGAGATATAATTGATTGGCTGGGTGGATGGAAAGAGAGTACAACAAGCAACGGAAAGTAAAGTTATACAGACTTAGGTAGAATGGAGTTGGGAGAAGAAAATGTCCTATTGCTTCAATGAGGGGAAAAAATGCATACGGCTTCCTACTTATTCATGGTAGAAAATACTACGCAAAATTCAAAAGTTCGGGAAAGTTATACATTGCTCTAATTTTTAACAACCACTGGAGAATGTTGACTACGGCACTATGTCTTCCTCAGGTTATTTCAGGTTCGAATTTGTTAAGGTTACATTGGTGTGGCTGTAATATTAATTTGAAATTGCCGCTGTTGTTGTTGGCAACCACTAATCTTGTGAAGCTTCACTGGGAATGGGAGCTCAGTCTGGCTTTCCACTTGGAGCATCAGAGGTAGCATCGGGTGAGCAAGATTATGGATCAATTAGAAAGCTCGGGCCTGCAGATTCATCAGGGGCAT
>JAHWFP010166442.1:0-35768 GCA_023313725.1 Lithobius niger
ATATTACCCAATAGTATTCGTCATGAGAGCCCGCAAAGGACTGGGAACTTTTTGTATAATTTTGTGAAAAATGTTTAACACTTGTGAGTGATGTGAGATAAACTTAATGCAAAATGGAAAAGGCCACAATAATGCATGATGAAACAAGAACAAATTCATCCTCTAGGAAGGAAGAAATTGTATGGGAGAAGGGCACGTCAACTACACGGTTATTTGTACTAATGCATATACATTCGCGTTTAATGCTGAGACTGAGACAATGCTGCCACTGAAGGAATTCCGCCCTGGAGCGACTCTCACGACAAAAACGGATTTCCTGCAGTTAAGATTAATTTAGGAAGCTTGCGATTCCCAAATTTAAACTTAACTGCAGGAAATTCTTTTTTGCCGTGAGAGTCGCTCCAGTGGACAGCATTGTCCCAGACTCGTCATTAAACACCTTTAAGAAATTGTTGAACGGGTGTTTCTTGAAGGTACACCTTCACCGTCCCGACGATTGTCATCGAAAGATTCTAATCCGCCTCTTTTCCCATCTTAACCAATTCGAAATCCTCACAATGCTGGCATATATAATTGATGTTATGTTTAATGGTCCCTTGCGTCAGTGAGTGGTTTATGCAGCTGACGATGTATCCCAAGATACAGAGATTTTTAAGACGTGATTTTAATGGTGTCCCCTCTTTAAGTTAACTTACGGTAAGGTGTTTGGTCCCTCTGGGAATCCTTTCTTAGTGTTTTGCTCATTTTACAGAGCAATACACACATTATTATTATAAATTCCGGCCTTGAGATCTACAGTAAAAAGAAGCTGTGGAACATACCTTGACTGGATACAACTAAAGAACTAACGATACCATTTGAATATTTTAAAGAGAAAGACTAAAATTGCAGGGCCTGAACCTGCTTAATGTTAGTTTTTATTGCCTAACCGAAATATACATTACCTGTTTTACATTAGCAGATTTCCCCATTGAGCTATTGAATCCCCTAGAACTTGAAGGTTGCCTTCCCTGCCAGGCTCGTACCCTACCGCGCATGCGTCGGGCTGCTTATATACACCTCAGCGCACCGGTAGCCGACATCATTTCTCCTCCTACCAGAACCTAGCTCATGGTGGGGAGGCTTGGGCGGGAGTAAAGGTAATGTTAATTTTCTGTTAGGCAATAAAAACTAAAATTAAGCAGGTGCAGGTCCAGCAATTTTAGTCTTTTTATAGCCGACGAAAAAATACATTACCTGTTTTACATTAGCAGACTTTGTAATCCGGAGGAGGGCTAGGTTCATCGTGTTTCCGGCAGGCAGAGGCCAGATTCCCGCGGTACGAGACGGCAACCCTCAGGCACAGTGTGACCTGATGAAGACCAATCTGCAGACCCAACCACTTTCACTCGGGGCGGAGGCGCTCGTCAGTACGGAGGCAGTAGGTAGAGCGGAGGCACAAACTGCACCAATTTCGTCCGGTAAGAGTAAGACTGGGGATGCGTAAGACTGGGTCTTATTTAGGTATTTCAAGTATGGTTATACAACGTCATCGCATGCAGAGGTCAATTCATTCAGGGGCAAGGTAAAGAGATCAAAACCTATAATATATGAAGCCTCTTACCTTGCAGGAGGCGGAGGATAGAAGCGACGGTACGGAGGAGGTGGTAGGATGATCTTGTGGAGACACATGCAGAGGTAAGAGTCGGTGGTGGTGTGCCGGAGCAAAGAACATAGCAGTAGTCTGGAAGAACCGGAAGAAGCATTGGTGGAGATGGAGGTATTGGAGAGCATAGTGAGGAACATCGGAGGAAGGTGTCCTGGTGGATGCAGAGGCAGAAGTAGGAAGTTCCCCTTCTTTCTTTTTTTTGAGTATGATGGGCGGGATAGATGCCGCCGCAGTAAATGTGCGCGACGGTGGCATTACCGTCGGAGGTGGTTCTCCGTCTGATCTCGATTTCCCTTCCTTCGTCCGTATCATATGTTGTTGTGTTGTTTTTTTTTTTTTGAAGTTAAAAAGGTCCTTGTAGAACGTTCGGCCCAGACGTGAATTGCAAACCAGTGCAGGAGGACCGCCTGTCGAATGGATGGAGCAGAGTGGGCCGGAGGTAACGTTGGCGAGGAGAATGCGCATGTGATTCATGGGTATGACACAGGCGGACACCTCGCCGGAGGTAGGGCTTCTTGAAAAAATAGAAGAAGTGGGGTGTTTGTAGTCCGGTGTAAGTCGAAAGCCAAAGGCTACCCCGTCGCCTTGGAGCAGCAGGGGGAACAGGGTAAGTCGCCGTCTGCTGATTTTACATTAGGGTGGATGCCATGAAAAACCGGGAGGAAGGATGGCGCGTCATCAAATTGCCACACGAAGTAACTGGAGAAGCCAGGTAATGGAGGGTTTTGCTTTGATGTTTTCCAAAGAGAGGCAGGTGATGGCTTGATGGTGACTGGTGGTATCGAGGAGTCCGTCGGAGGCACAGGGAGCGGTGGTGAGGAAGTGGAGTGCATTGAAGGTAAGATAAGTTCTAAGGCAGGTGAAACGGAAGAAGTCTGCTTGTTTGGCGGTGTGGAAGGAAGGACTTGTGATGGGAAGGGAACGAAGGTTCCGTCGGATGACGAAGGTTTCGTCGGAAGCGGACGAGTGAGTGTCTTAGTGGGGTCTTCTGTAGCGGTTGGTGCGGTTGAAGAGGGGTCCTGATATGGTGATGGGAGTGGTGATTGAGCAGCACGGAGGGCGGAGGAAGGAGATGGCGTTGAAGTGGTAGTCCTTGCAGTCGATGGTGACGGGGGAGTGCCGAGAGCGGTGGGAGCATTGTGAGGACGACGTGTCCGCGATCATGTGCAATAATATGCCCTCCATGGTGGTGAGGATGGGATGGGTGACACCCAGTTGTAGTGGGGCCGAGAGCAAGGCGCAGTTCAGGCGCTGGGAGTAGTATTTCCTGTTGACGACTTCCAGTTCATTTGTCAGAGCATCGTTAGTAGCGCGGAGGACAGCGTTTTCAGTTTGGAGCACTTCCAAGGTAGCAGCAGACAGGTGGAGTGAAGGTAATTCTGTCAAGGAGTTGCGGAGGGTCGCATAATCGGCAGCGAACTGTTGGGTGAACTGTAAGACGAAGTCGATGTTAAAGTTCAAGTTTACTAGTTCGGGCCAAAGGTGAAGGCCCCTTGTTAGGGCCTCACGAAGCACGGTTCCGGAGGGAACGGGGCGAGCGGAGGTCCGACTTACAATGCGACATCCGGAGGAGGCGGAGGAGCCCGCTGAGGGGGAGGTGAAACAAATGACAACTTGGAGGTTGGTACAGGGGTCTGAAGACGGAGGGATGGTGCAAAACGTTGCCGAGCCAGCTTAATCCGGTCGAAGGAATGGGCCAGGACACTTGTCTTTTTTAGGATGCTGACAGTATGGCGGAGACCAGAGGGTACAGGAATGGCCGGGATTATGTTGGCATGCAAGGTCTTTGGACAAGCGGGAGGAGAAGGATAGGTCGGCTACTCCAGCCAGTAGCCTCAGGCAAGAGGGAGAGTCTGGAATCCCCCCTCTGCTGATGACGTCGTTGAAGGACAGCGAGAAGGAAAACATTGCTAGTAGGCTATACGAGAAAATGCGACACTACGTATATGCTAATGTGTTTCGCCCAAACCAAGTTAAATGGAAACTAGTTCAATAAATTCAGTAACTAAACAACCTACTGAATTTTCTAGAAAAGAAGCTTACGGAATAGTAATTGTTGATTAGCAAAACTGCATAAATAATGTGTTCGTGTTACTCTCATACTTTTTTTTTTTAATTTGGGAAGCAATGCTATAGGATAACTTTCACAATTTGCACTACGCGATTGTCACTGCAATCTAAGCAAAAATTATCCTTAGAAAGCCATGACTAACAGTTTAAAACAAAAACTTATAACAACCATGAAAGGAAAGTTCTCTTATTTAGAGAAAATTTCCTTATCTACACGACATATGCGAACAGTGACACGTTATTCAGACTGATCAAAAGTTCACTTTCTTAACCATGTTCCATGAGCATTGTCACAGGTTCATTGCTGTTTTGTTATTATTGTTCGTTATGATACAGAGCCGCGCCATTCAGTCTCAATCCCCGGGCCCGGGCCGGGCGGGCTGCCCCACTAGAGAGTAGCCGACGACAGGGATCATGTGTTTAGTGAAACAGTAAAGTATATTTCCTAGTTTGTTCTCTTGTGGCACTACTGCTTCAGTTTCAGTAATTTATGATATCATTCCATTCAATTATTTACCATATCATTCCATTCAATTTTAAAAAGATGCAAAGGATTGTCCCCCCCCCCCCCAAATTAACACGATTAAAATATCCCTAAGAAAACTCTGATGAATTTTTTTAAAAGATTCCTGCAAGTTTTTGCCATTTGAGTCCAACTACACTACTTTAAACGTCATCCCACTGAAACTTTTAATTTAACCTTTCACCTGTTAATTGGTGGTATTCTTACATATTTGGTTTGTCTCTGTAAATAAATTTTCCCGTCATAGCTTTCTAGTATTTGGCAGGATTATAGCTGAACAGCTCTGACTATAATAAATGCCTTAGTTTTCAGCATGTGGTGAACGTAGCCTAAGTTGATGTGCTAGGGACGAGTCAATATATATTAACCCGGGGGAGGGGCTTCAAAGTTTGGGTTCCCACTATGTTTGTAAACATCGTTGTTATCATTATTCATAGGCATGTTGTTTTGTATTTTGTCTAGGTGACCAATGCAGCAATAGCACTGCCAAAAATTAAATTATCGTTTTGCTATGAACTTGTGGTTCTTCAATGTCACTAGGAACATTCCATTTTCAACGTCCACACGACCATAAATTAATTTTTATTACATTGGTCCGAAATTTGTTTGCCTGTCCCCCGCCCCCTCCTCACTTTGAACTTTTTGATTCAGCTTGCCCATCCCCGTTCATAAATACTAACTCGTCTTTTAGGATTGGAGATAATTTAAAGCAAAATTGACTGACTCAGAATTACCTTGCTGCATATGTAACTTTAATTGGACTAAATTGTTGGATTCTCCTATCCTTCTTCAGAAAACTACAGTAAAACGAAAACATTTTGTTTACTTACCCCGTCAGCAATTCAGTGCAAATACTTGGACATTTTGTTCCGCAACTGCCTTAACTTCTTTACGTCATTGTTAATAAATAAAGTTCATTCTGATGAAAATGCGTGTTTTTACAAATATTGTTACGGCTTCTGCTTTGGCGTTTGGATGTTTGTTGCATACGATTTTCACCAAATTTGAAACCAGCCCTTTGCCTTGCTTGAAACTGCTGGCTCCATTATACGAATTAAACGCCAGTTCTGCACTTTTTACTATGGCGTACCATTCGGGTGAAGGTACCAATAGCCCGCCACGTGACAGACAATGGATCCACGATAATTTGGGGTCTACTGCAGGAAGTTGGGCTGTTGGGATCCCAAGTTCACTATACGATTTTCGCAGGCGAAAAGCTACGTATCCGGCCAAGAATTTTAAAGCTTCATCCTGTATTTCTCCTTGGTAGCTGATTTCTTCTTGGACTTCAGCTTCTTCTGGCTGTAGGCCTACTTCACTGTCAACTTCATTGCTGACGTCACATACAACTACTTCGTCAAACAGTCCTGTAGTTAAACAGATGTCATCACCAATATCTGCAGATCTGATTTCCTCAGTGCTTCTACTACTTCTGTCATGGGGTTCAGTAGAGTTTACGCAGTTGCTGAGGGCTCCAGGATTTTTTTCAAGTAAAAGCAAACGAAGTCTGTACTTAAATTCCAGGCTTGTTGGGTGATCAAAAGTGCCACCAGCACCTCTCATTTGTGAAAAGAAATTTTCCAGTACATCTTGATTTAACCGGTGTGTCATGATGAATTGGATGCCATAATTCTTTACAACAAATTCACGAAGTTGCATGAGAGAATTAATGGATATAATGATCCCATTTTGAAAAGGTAACCGTGCCTTGTTTTCTCCAGCACGCATTAAAGTGCATTCGTTCAGCATTTCTTCAAGTACTTTATTTTGGCTTAATAAGTTTTTGCCATAGGCACTCTTTTCAGGGTTGCTTGGGTGCTCTTCAGTATAGGAATTCATTATATCAAACCATGAATTCACCATGTTCATAAATTTGGCTGTTTTCTTAGCTTCGTGGCTGCAAAATTCAATTGCCTTTGCAACCGAATGAGACATCAGTTGGGCTGCGTATTTCACTCGCTGCCGTTCTGTTCCTGTGACACTTAAGTGTTTTGCAGTAAGACGAGGGCATAGTTTCAGCTCCTTTCTGTCCATATCTAGCAATTCTTTAATGGGTTCAGTATCTACAAAGCTGCCGTTACTGAGATGGTAGCCTTTGTCCAAAAAGTGATTACGAAGCAATTTAAGAAGGTGTGGAGCATACGGATTTTGAAAAAAGTTGCTTGTAACTCGTATGCCAAGTGTTTTCCAAAGTCCCCTGTTTCCGCCACCCAAATCGCTTACGTATGCAATTACAGGGTAACCAGCAAGCTCCAAAGCAGCTATCACATTATAAAGGGATTCTTTGGAGAATGTTTCGTCATAACCATAGTAGATAGGCTGCTTCCACTTGCCAATTAAACCACGAGCAAGAACCACAAGAGCCTTTTTATTAGGGCCCATAGCCACATCGTTCTTTTTGTCGTAACAAACACGTTCTGAAATGTCCATTTCATCAAACGAAATAAAGGTAAGTCGTTCTCCTTCCTTCATGTCTTTTCCTTTCATTTTCATTAAATGAATGACGTTATTTAGCAAACCAGGCTCACATTCAAAATGTGTAACCCATTTCTTTAGAGTTGACAGTGCGGGTAAAGGAAAATGAAGCTTCATGCGTAAATAATGATAAGCACGTTTACGTACAGTACGCAAAGCCAATGCTGAAGAAATATCTTCACTCGACCAACGAGTTCGCTTCTTTCCCTTCAAAAGAAAATTAATCTGTCCTTTGGTGAACATTGGATCGAGTAGTTTTATAGTTTTTTCTTCCACTAGCTTTGGCACCGATTTCTTTAGTTTTCTCATTTCATCTTGAGCACTTTTAATTTCTGTACGCAGTTGTCGGTTTTTTTCGCATAAAAAAGTAATCCGTCCACTAAGGTAGACGTGCGTTCTCTGCAAATTATTGCGTAAACTTGCGTTTTCGTTTTCTAACTGCTGTATGCGTTGTGTTAGTAAAAGGTGTTCTTTATCCCATGCTACATCAGTTTGTGTTGCAGTAGTTTCGACCAAGTGTACTGGAGCTATAGTGAATAAACTTTCGGCTTCTTCAAGACTATGAACTGCAGTGGTTTTGTCCAAAAGATTAGCAATAGCTTTTTTTTGTACACGACTTTCTTTCCTGGAAGCCCGTTGACTTTCTTGCTCGCCTCCAGATTTTGTATTAGGAATATTTTTTGTCGGCATGCTATCTAGTTTAAGCTTTTTTTTAGGAGGTTCACCCAACAGTTCAGCTTTCAAATCTCTCTCGTATGCGGAAGTAGGAAAATGAGAGGAACAAATGTAGCTGGAATCTGGACTGAAACTGTCTTTACGTTTGCAGCTAATTACCCATCGTTGTCGTCTTGCGTCGTCTTTTGGAAACCGATGAAACATCAAATTTGGCTCCAATTTTGTCCTAACGTTTTTGCAAGTAGCTACAGCACAATTTGTAGGCATCCTTGCAGTAGCAAACGCACAAAAAAAAAAAAAAAAAAACAAGCGCGAGCACGCTGTTTGTTTGTTGGCTGGCGACTGCTCTGAAAGACTGGTGACAAGATAGAGGGACCAATCCTTCAGACGCGTCATCGGGTTTTATGGCTTTAAGAGATATCCCCTCCCTGCTGACTAGGGCTGGTACTTTCCGGTTTTTTAGTTATCCGTTTAACCGGTTTTTTTTTCGGTCGGTTACACGAAAAACGTTTTACGTTTTTAGCCAAAATTAAAAAACAAGCTGAAAAAAAATATGATTTAGGCCTTGGTAAGACAAGCACAATTATTGACTACATGTTGCATTTTGGAATTTAAACTAGAAGAAAGTTGAACTTGATAAATTTAAGTATTTACTTTATCAAGAATTTTGACTTTATGTAGCTTTAAAATTTCTACACGATGGCTTAGGCCTATTTACGACAACGTAAGCCAAAAACAAAACAAAATTTAACACAACGTTTTTGTTATTAATGTTCCATTCATTTCAAATTATGATCCAGAAAAATTAGCATGTTTGCGTTTTCGGGTAGCAACGCAATTCGTTTACGTGTTATGACGCCGTTTCCTTGCCGCTCGCGCTAGGTATAGACGAGTCCACTTCACGACGCGGGGAGGGTAGGTGCTGGCCAGCTTGTATTTAACTGCCTCGTGTGCACGCTGACGATCAGCAGTTTGTTTCAAAGAAAGTAAGCAGCTTCGATGGGACAAGAAGCCCACGCGTATTATTTGTAAATAAGCTGCCCCCTACCCACCCCGGTTTTCTACTTTTACTGATTTTTAGTGTTTAGATTAGTAGGCCTAAATGACGCCACTCGGCTATTTTTGGCTCGTTCACCGCGTGTTTTGAATGGTGCCCGCATCAAACGTTTTTCGGATATGGGTTTTATAATCCGTGTAACCGAACGTGGAACGGTTTCCGTTTAACCGTGTAACCGATCCCAGCCCTACTGCTGACATACTTGCTCTTAAGAGCTGACCTTTCCTTCTCCTCCCGCTTGTCCAAAGACCTTGGTTGGTATGTAACGGTGGAAAAGAAACGGTGTGTCGGACACTGGGTGTTGCGAAGACCGGAGGGAGAGTCGTTTTTGTTCCTGTAGCGGAAGAAGAAGATGATGACACCGAAGACGTCGTTGCGGAGGCTGAAGGCTAGTCAGTCTTGCTTCGTTTGGGAGGAGGTACGGAGGAATCACCGGGCTGTGATGTTGGCGATGCCGGGACTGATCGTTTTCGTGAGGATGGTGCCCGTACTTGTTTGGGTGACCTAGAAGATTTGTCGGTTGGTGGTGAATGGAGCGAAGCGAGCACGGATACAGGGAGAGGAAGTCCGGTGAGGCGGGGCAGAGGATGGTGTAGTGAACTTCTGAGCAGATGGATATGCTGCAGGTCAGGTCTGGCTCGTCGGCGGAGGCTCGCGAGGCCGGAGGCAAGGTGGAGGTGGCTTCGTCGTAGGAATAAGTTTTCTGGAAGGACGGAAAGGGGACAGGAAGCCGAACGCATTTCGGTGGTAGGAAAGCGGGTGACAGGACCGTCGGTCCCCAAAGGAACTGTGGTGACGGGAGACGGTAGAAGTGGAGGAGGAGGTTGGGAGGCTTGTGGAATCGACTCGATGGTATGGCAGCATGAAAGGGAAGCAGTGAACCGTCCTCCAAACTTGCAGAAGGCTTCTGTGTGTGTAGTTGATGGGAAGATGGGGGTGAGGCCCGGAAAAGGGACGGACGGAGGTTGCCGTGGCATTCGCAAGAGGAAGGTCTGTTTGACAGGTGTGCGGACGTGACAACGAGCACAAGCCTGGGAGAGGCGAACATGATTAGGCCCATCTCGTTGCGGAGGAGAGGATGGTGCGAATTCGATGGAGGCAGATGGAAAGGTCAAAACGGAGGATGGTCCGTGCGAGGAAGAGGCATTGTACTAGGAAAAAAAGGCCTGCAGAGGAGCAGTGTTGGGTATTACCCGGGGCTGAGGAGGAGGATGAAGGTAAGTCATGCGGCGACTGAAGCTTGGTGGAACCGAGAGCATCCTGGAATTGCGGAGGGTCAGCTTGCGGCAGACGCAGAGGTAAGGGACCCGGTGAGTCCAGCCCAGAATGGCCCTGGGAGCGTCCATGCCTGAAGAGGCGGAGGTAGGCAAACCGCAACAGAAGGTATGTGGATGGTAGACAGCCGGCGGCCTCCGCTGAGTCAGTTGGTAAGCAGAGGGCTAGAAGGTGGAGGTAAAGGCCTACCGCGGAGGGCGGCGGTATGAGGTGGCAGGATATACGGGGAAGCTCGAGTGTGTACGCACGCGGCGAACGCCCTAGGAGAAATGATGTCAGCTACCGCTGCGCTGAGGTTTATATAGGCAGCCCGACGCATGCGCGGTAGGGTACGAGACCGGCAGTGATGGCGACCTTCAAGTTCTAGGGGATTCAATAGCTCAATAGGGAAATCTGCTATTGTAAAACAGGTAATGTATATTTTCGTCGGCTATAAAAACGACGATTAATACACAAGTTGTTCCAAAACTCCCTTGCCGTATGGACATTTTCACAGATGTCTGAAGTGTCGGCAATGCGCAGCAATGCATTGGTTAATTTGGCTGTCGGCTCATCCCTAAACAGCTGAAAGGCTTGAGTAGGTACCCAGAAATGTGTGAGCAATTTTATGTTCGACATTATAAAGGATGCAGTGGCCCACTCAGAAATTTTGTTCTCATGGAGTGGGGGTGGAGAGAATGAATTGAAAATCTGGGTCAAAAACATCAGCATTATGATTCACTGAGAAGAAGCAGTAAACTTCCAACCCGAGTTCTGTAAGCACTAAAGGTGCATTATTAGCAAAGCTGTAACAAAAACTCCAACAGTAGGAAGGCTAGAAATATGAGAAAGCTGCCGGTAGATAGGAAATTAATCCTGATTTTCTTTAGGCATGTTTACATTATTTGCTAAATAAGTTTTTCCGTTGTAAAAAGTGAAGAAGCACCTTTGGATCATTGTTGAAACCAATTTTTCGCAGTTCACTGTTAGCTTTCGAATGTCACATTTTCCTGCTGAGTGGATGGTCCATAATTGTCGTGCCATGGAGCATGGTTGGAATGGTTGGCGGTGAGAGTATGACTGATAATCTGAATAGCCGTCACTTAAGATTTAAGTCCTGACCAGCTTCATCAGTGAGGGTACCGGGGGGGGGGGGGGGGGAGGGGGAGCGGCAAGATAGCTGGAGTTGCTTTTTATAAATATTTCAAATCCAAATACTTCAAAATCCAAATCCTTGTATTGTACGCATCATTAATTGCTGGTGGGTCGATTGCAGTAGGTGCAAGATTATTGATGACAGTTCCACCAGCCATGTTTAATCTTAAATCTCTCATCTTGGTTACCCAAGTTAAATAATTATCCTTAATGAGGATTTCTACACCCTTATACCTCTGTGGTGTAACATTACAAACTTGTTGCATAGGCAAACGACAATTAAAATATGCCGTGTTTGACCTTTTAGGTTAAACCTGTTATCAAATCCCTTCGAATATTCTTAATCCACACCTAAAGAAATATTTGTAAAACATTGGCATAAAAAAAGTTTATATCTGCAAAGTACTTTTGTCTTCCACGGGCCAAAAATCAAAAGAAAATACTTTCAGCTTCCAACTTCAAAGAATATGAATAAGAGGTCAAAAAAAGTTTGGAAATTTGAGTGACTTATTGATATCGATGGCTTGTAAGAGTATGAAATCTTGCACTAACACTTAAATTCTTCTTTTCCAGGGGAATTTCTATTAACAGGCCATAATTCCCTATCATAAAGCTTAGGACATTTTCCCGTTATTCATAATAATTTTCTATTTACAGTGTTACACACAAAAACACAATTTAGTAAAGGCCAAATTGTAAAAAGAAAGAAACCTCCCGACAGATAAATTCCCGAAAATACATGTCATAACGTGACTTAATTTTCGACCAGTAAATTGCCGGTCTCGGTCACCCATAAACTACATACAAATATAATGGGTACAACAATGAGATATTACTAACTTTTTACAATCGAACGCAAATTGCAAGATAAAATACATTAAAAACGGGATCAGCTTAGTGCTGCTGGCATTACCAGAGCCATGAAGTCATGTGGTCAAAGTGCCAAATTTGATTAACAGGATTTTATCCTACATCATTAAAATCGTTCAGTGTGTTTATTTATTTATTTAAATATGTCTTATCTGCTCCTCTCGAAATAGTGGCGTCAAAAATAGGCGAAAGAAAATTCGGAAGAAAGAACTTCCTCCGACTTTCTGTTAGGCACATTCGCGAATTCTAATTTGTGTCCTAAATGCACCTATTTGAAAAAAAAATGACCATTTACAACAATCAGCAACAATCACCCAACAATACATGACGTCATCAATTGTTGACCAAATCTTCGGGAACGCCTATCAGCAATGGTTTTAGGTGGCAACAAACCAACGAGGAGCAAGTCATTTAATAACTGGTTGTTTTCAGTAAAAATAAATAACCACACGCAACTTTGTTCAATATCCAGACACACGCTACTGTGTCGCCCGCCAAGATAAAACGATAACATCCAGATAATATATATATTTATGAGCATGGCGACCACTAGACACGTTGTGTCTTTACAGCAAAGGGAGTTTCGCTGTTTTCAGCCATGTCATGATAAATAACAATGCGACAGAAAACGCTAAAACTTGTTGGATCGAGAGACTTTGGTCACCTGACAACATAAAAGTTACGATTAATGACACAGCTTACCGTTAAATGAAATAATACTAAGACTTCAAACGTTAAATGAAATAATTGAAAACTGCGCAGTAAGCAATCTTCATATATGTCATTTAACCTTCGAACTATTCCTCAGTGGGATTAGCTTGGTGAAAGAGCTTAGCGTTTGATATCACGACATCACACGGCCGAAAAGCTTGGCGGGAATCCTTAACAAGTTTTGTTTTGGGGTAGATATTATCTAATAGACACATGAGGAATGCACGCATTACATGTACGGGATGACATTTACAGACGAATGGTGACAAAATAGCAGTCATGTAAATCTTATTTAAGGAGAAATAAATAGACACAAATCGCTTATTACTTCTGTATAATTTTCGCTGGTGGCTTACTTCCAATTTTCCTTAATCTTATTTAAAGAAGTGCGGCAATAAGGAATCTCCTCGAACGAAGCGACTCGACACCAACGGAGCGAGCAGAGTGAGCGATGTGGCTAGTTTTATCTTATAATTTGCTGTTTATTGTGAGATCCTCAAACAGAAGCTTGCCACTTCTCACTTTGTTGTTGTCCCTATTACATTTGTATTTGGTTTATAGGTGACCAAGCCGGCAATTTCCCAGTCGAAAATTAAACCCCGTTACGACATGTGCTGCCACGTTTCTTTTTCTTTTTACAAACTCATCCACCTACAAATTTAATTGATTTTACCTCTAAAAGGGCCTTCGGTCAAAACTAAAGAAAATAAAATTAAAAAAAACTTCATTGACTAAACAATCTGGAGACGAGGCTGGTTCTCATGGAAATGCTCATTTGTTTTAGTCTTCTGTACAGCAGTACCGGCTGAGAAGACTATTGCAACGACTTTGTCCGTCCGTCCGTCCGTCGCCTTTTTCAACTTCGCAACGGTACCAGGCATTGACGACCACTGTTTACAACGTTAGATTCAGTGTTTAAAAGTTAGTTAAATAACATGGCAAATTAAAACATCGTTAATTCCTTATAGCTATTACACTTTTTCTAAGTAACTAAATTAAATAATAACATTTGATCGTCGAATTAAAATCCTAAGGATAACGCACAGCCGTAAAAACAAAAGCATTTTAGCTTCGTTTAAAAATGAATAGTCTCGTTGCATTGTTGCATGAACGAATGGGCTTACCGTCGAACCAGATTCTCCATTAGGCTTATCTGCTACTTCCGAAATTAAGATTACAGTTTAAAATATTAGGCTAAAAATGGAAATTAAGCCTAAAATATCGTTAACACGGCAACGTTAAGCTGCTAAGAGTCACTGTTGGCTTCTCTCCATTGTGTCTCTTCCGTCACTTACCTACTACCACTGATCTATATACGCTACGTTGCGCGTTACGTTGTAACATTGTAACTGTGTGCCCGAGGCTTACCGTGTTGCAAAAATGAATAAGCTTACTATACAATGTAAATCTCCGTTAGCTGCTACTTACGAAATTAAAGCTACAGGTAAGAATTAATCCTAAAAGTTCACAAATACACCTAAAATCTAAAATAAGCTTAAAAGCTAACGCATTTTTAACCGGCGATTCTGGTGGTTACTTGTTTTAGATTATATAATAGAGATAGCTGTTGCAATACGTGATAGAGGTGTGCGCCTCACAATTGGTAGTGGCACAACTGCATAGAAGACCGGATGCGACTACGTAGTCGCTGTAGACGCTTGTTTTTTTTTGTATCACTACATGACAGCCAGGCCATTTGCATTAAATCTGCCACTGCACCTCAAAGAGCCTATGAGTACGATACGTCAGCAGTGACGGCAGTGCTAAACGGTTTGGTGACATCACGAAAGAGGTGACAATGTCGATAGTGTCCGGAACGTGTAGGGTTATAATTCCTGGTTATCCTAATCTGGCATGGAATTACTGGCAAATCGGAGTCGAAAAATTACAATTTGGAAAAACTTAAAAGATTTATTCCGTTTTATTACTATGAACAGTTGTTAGATGACTTTACTTAACAACAAGCTGCATGCGAAACGTTAGTTAGTACGGTTTAATTCTTAAGAGGCACTTTCGAGCGTTTCTTGAGTTTCTTCCATTCTCGATTGTTGATAACCCATCTTTTCACAGTTGATTTATTTTTAGTTTTGGGCGACGGAAGTAGGGGCTTGTTGACATCGGCCACCTGAAGAAAAAAAAAAGAAAATTTTGTTGGAAAGAAGAGAGTATTGATAGGGAAAAAAAATTAACTAAAAAAAAATTGAAGCAACGTTCTCCAGAACCGGATGTGACACATCTACAAGGGACTGATAGGTTACAGCACCTTCCGGCAGCGCACGCAATTGCTGAAAGAATCATCTCGTGAACCCCGCAACAATCGAAACCTGTTCAAGACAGCTGCGATGCCTCCATGAAGCAAACGGCGTTTTACCAACATTCACAACCAATCCATTCAGTGGGGAAAAAAAAGCAACCACCAAATTACAGTAAGAATTTCTCTGACAGAAATTCGTTGCTGTTGGTCTTAATCGTGTACGAAATTCGTCCAATCACAAACGACTCAAGTGATAAGAATGCAGAGCTTTCGAAAGCTGTACTGTGGTCTATCGATGTTCATTGGCTGAATTTAACACTAACGCAGTAAGAGAATATCCTGTAGCTTTCATGGGTCGATGCACTGTGATGCAAAACACGGCGAGAGTTGTTTGAAATTGACGCCACTTCTGGTCGTCACTATAGTCTGTTCCACATTATGTTTGCAGGAAACTGAGTGTATTATGCCACGGTTCCTACCACTACGAGTGCGAAAACACGTAAATATCCCATTCGTAGACTCTAAACAGTTACTGTGTTGCTACAGTTACAATCTTAGTGCAAGGAAACGTGGCGTCATTCAGTCAGTTTCCTGAAAACATAATGTGGAACAAACTATAGCTTCAAATGTTACAATGCCGACATGTTACGATTCGTTTTTTGTGTTAATTTTATTAAAAGTAAGTACTTTCCTACCGTAAATATTCCTGAACAATCCGTAAATAATTTTTTCTTTCGAACACTGTGTGCCATTTGTTTGCATAACCTAGCAATCACCCACGTACCGATTGGTATCATCGTTATGCCTAACGGCCGATCATGACTAAGCTGACGACAAAAACACCGTTTTTTAACTGTAGTAAAATTTGAGATTTTACTTAATCTTGCAATTAATGAAAAGTCATAATATGTATCAAGACACACGCTAGTGTGTCGACCGCCAAGATAAACGATAACATCCAGATAAAAAATATATATATGAGCTCATTTTACAGGTATTGCTCTGGAGATATGCCCTTTTCTAATTGGTCAATTGGTTCAGTGGTTAGGGATCTCTAAACGACCAAGTTGATTGTTTTACATTGTTTTAAACATTGTCATTATGCAACAATGCCAAACTGTACATTGAATAAATCCGTGCGTCTGCAGTACTAATAAGAAATACTAATATGAAAAAAAGGTGACTGCTATCCTTAAAATGTATCGAAAGCCAACAAAAAAAGAAATGGACCAGGAAACTAGATTGGTGTTTCCAGCTCATAATTACTAAGGAAAAAAGTTGGATTTCATCAATTTGAAGCAAAAAAGACTGATATCTACCCCAAAACAAAATTTAAGGATTCCCGCCAAGCTTTTCGGCCGTGTGAAGTCGTGATATCAAACGCCAAGTTCTTTCGCCAAGCTAATCCCACCGAGTAAGACTTCAAACGTTAAATGAAATAATTGAAAATTGCGCAGTAAGCAATTTTAATATATTTCATTTAACTTTCAAACTATTAGTCGGCGGGATTAGGTTGGCGAAAGAGCTTGGCGTTTGATAAATCGACTTCATACGGTCGAAAACCTTGGCGGGAATCCTTAACAAGTTTTGTTTTGGGGTAGATTCTATTTACTGAGTTACTATTACGTATTGTTTAAAATAAACTGTTTAAAATAAAAATGCTAATTTACAAGTCAAGTCATTAGAAATTTAATGGCGGAACATAGCGTAGTTTATAACAGACACCAATTTGCAAAATGTTGGTTGGTTGGCTATAACGATTTACATATGGCGACTTGTTTCAGAATAAAACTACGAAAACAAAAAAGACTAAAATGAAGTTATCTCAATGTATCAACTACAACCAATCGACAAAAAAAATATCCTTAACAATATCCTAACAGTGACTATAGCCTGAATCGGTTTATTGCGTTATCCAACTAGTTTGACAGGACAATAAACCGTTGATATTTTGCGGTATATCGCCTTACATAAATCGTAAATTGACCGTGAATAGATGACTTAGATGACTAGAGCACTTGAAGTGATATAATTCGTTGGTTCTAGTCCCTGTCATGAAATCTCAATGATATTGAGGAAATGAGTGCGCTGATTGAGTGAGCGAAGCGAACGAATATCAGCGTTTGTCATCAGAAACAGCACTTTTTCCTAAATACAGTCATTAAGTAGTAGACTAAAATTCAGTAGTGAAATGAATCTGGTGAATCTGATTAAATGTGGCGAATGAGTATAAACAAAGAGAAAAGAAAGCGTAGGCGCAGTAACAATTTGTTTACGAATTGAAACCTTACGATAAACGCGTACTTCACTAATCATTTGCTTGATCATTTGACTGTTTGTTTTTGGTGTGGAATTGTCCGTCTTCGCGTAAGTATTGCAACAAGAAATCAGCGGCGGAATGAGCGAGTGAAGCGAGCGACTCCGCTAGTGATATTAATAAAATATTACCAAACCGTACGAAAAAGTTTCACCCAAAGTAACAAAATCTTATTAAATCTTAGCCATTTTCAATGTTTGGTGCGGAGAAAATTCTTTTGTTTATGTTCGGCAAGCCAGTTTGATTGTGGAGTCCCGGAGTAGGGATTGATTTTTTGAATTTTAACTAGAAACTAATTTTCATAATTTATGAGTTAAGTGTACCAGACGTGCACAAGAGTTCCACTAGATACCAGGAGTCCTTGGACTTCTTTAACGACCCTGGTGCAGCATGTGATGGAGAGAAGGGAGTTACTTGCAATTTTTCTTCAAAAAAGAAATGACCTGAATTCATGTAACAGTAGCCCATTCCAGGAATGCACTGGCGTACAGATATTGAATGCATCTGTCGCTTAAATAGTTAAAACGACGACAGAATTGATACGATTCGGTGAAATTCCCATTTACAATCCACTCCTTCTTATGCACTTCTTCTAGATACACTCCTTCTTATACCTAATGTCCACCACTAAATTCTAGTGGATGTCATTTGAGTTCAGTGGATGTCATTTGAGTGCAGAAGACGCCAGTTGAGCACAGTAGATGTCAGTTGAGTCCAGTATATATATATTTGAAAAATCAAGGTGATCACTTGAAGGAGTGTTCAGAGCATCCAATGCCAAAGTGGAATCCAAGAAATATTGGTGCGTTTACGTGATCGTATTGTAACATATTTATTGAAACACTCGCTGGCCGGGGGGCTACTCTTCAGCAGATTGGAATATCGATACGTAAAATTCATGAATCCTGCAGGTTCGCCTTAACTTTGTACGATATTTACTTAAGCACTCATCGGCCGATGAGCTACTCTTCAGTGGGCTAGAATATCGACATGTAAAATCCACGAAAAACTACACGTCCAGCTTAAACAATCACTATGTTTACATGATCACTTCGAAGCGCTTCAGAGGGATGCACATAGCGTCTGTGTCGCCTCCGTGAGTCTTGTAAACACCCGTTCGTGGCACTTTCTCCATCCGGCGATACAGAACTGGATCAGACGTCTGAATCGCATGGTCTTTATTCATGTAAACCCTCGCAATCACATCGAGACGTTGGAGAACGCCTGGTAAAGATGGCGGACACAGCTGGGGCGGCCACACATTTTGTGCTAGCGCAACTCGAATTTCAGGTGAGTAAACTGAAAATAAGCTCGCATGACTAGAAAGACCACTAAGTCTTGCATGTGTTTGGTTATTTGGGTTTAAGGTGACCTAGTTCACTACATGCAGCGGCTGGAGCAGCGTGGGACCTACTCACTATTGGCCAAAGGGAGGGCAGGTAGGAATGGTTTTCTGAGCATACTGACATTAAGCGCCTTCCTTAGCGCATTGGCCCTAATCGCAGTCTTGCGTCTTATAAACAGGTGCTGTTTTTTTATGTGCATTTCAAAGTGCATCGTTAAAATGCACTTTTTTGTTGCCATGTATACGTAGTGATTGTACGATATTTACTTAAACACTCTTTGGCCAATGGACCACTCAACACTCATTGGTCGGTGGGCTACTTTTCAGCAGGTCAGAAATATCGACACATAAAATCGACGAAACACTGCAGGTCCAGCTTAACATTGTATGATACACATACTAAAACACTCGTTGGCCGATGGGCTATTCTTCAGCAGGTTAGAACATCGACGCGTAAAATTCACAAATAACCCAGGTTTGGCTTTGGGATGAACTTATCAGACCATGTTCACCCATTTCATTACCCTGCAGGAAATTATTTATCGTTATTAACGTTTTAACTTTCTCGATAACTAGATTCACCTCTTCATTGTTAATGTGCTCATTGATTTGGTCCTCCTCAACTCCTGACGAACGAAACTTGACAGCAAGATCCTTTCCAGAACATTCTCGCACACGATTCTTCGATCGGTAGGAATTGGGGCCACTTTCACGACCAGATGGGGCCATGAGGCTGTAAAAAGAAAAATATACTGGCGCATGTTAAGACAGAAGTACTGTATTAGAACAAGCCAAACTCTCACTTGGTTAAGAAAAACACATCATTACAAAACATTAAATTCTCCGAACATCGTTGCAAAACATACACATTTTTAAACGTTAAGTGTTCTGATCCTAAGGCTAAGGACATATTCCTGCCAGTAGCAACAAGATGTTTGCTAAACATAGGCAGACAGAACTAAACATTGGCAGGCCAGACAATTGCCAGTCATTTCTGGCTCGGTCTTGCCAGTCATGACACTAATGCTGTGCGGCACACTAGCTACCACAGAATATTCCAGTAAGTCAAGGCAAGTCACAGCCAGATACGGTTGGTACTGTCCTGTCACAGTTTGCCAGTCAAACAGTTGTCAATCACAAGTCATGTTGGTGACACAATGATCAGACAAAATGAAGACATAGCCAGACATGATTGGTAACTGTCTGTCTACCAATCTTTAGTAATGTCTGCGTATATTTAGTATAGTGTCTTGTTGCTACTGGCCTGGCCTGCCACACTTTCCCTGTCAAATGCTTGTAAATCACACTGTAGGTGTTTGACTTGTGTTCAGCCCGAAGGCCATAATACCAGGGATGTGCCTTGGGTGGGGGACGAGGTGGGGAGGGACATAAACACCACAGAAGGAAAAAAAACCATCCCCAAAACCACTGAATCTGATCAAAGGCAGCAGCGGAAGTGACCAGAAGTCAACAAGCATGGAAAGTCTCCAATCGGAAAAAAAATGAAAGACCCATAGAAACACAGTAGTAACCTGTAAAACAGATGAAGAAAAAAAGAATAAAAAAAGGTCACAAAATGAAGCACACCAAGTATAAAAAATAAAAGATTAAAACATGCAAAACCAGGGAAACCAGCTTCCCATACGAAACCCTAACTGCAGCAAAAGAATCATACCAAAAAAGTACTTAAACGGTAAGAATACAAAACACTTACAGCCCCTCTTCTCGGGTACTGGTCTGTTACAAGTACCGATCTAATCTAACAAATAACCACACAATACTAAAAAAAAAAAAAAAAACAATAACAACAGGGCAGGTGTCAATCACGCTGTCTGGCTGGGGTTACAACGACCAGGAAAGATAAAGACAAGACCAAAGTCGTAGCTAGACATGATTGATAGCAACTGTCTGCATGGCCTGCCTAACTTTCCCAGTCAAATGCATTGTCTGTCACAAGCCTTGTAGTCAAGCTGGGGACGCAGTGTTCATTATCCAGACAAGATGAGACAAGACGTGTTCATAGACAGACAAGATTGATAACTGTCTGGCATGCGACACTTTTCCCTGTCAATCACAATACTGCAGTCATGCCGGGGAAACAATGACCATACAAGATGTGACAAGACTAGACGAAGTCATCATCCCAGTCAAACCCTTTCCAGCACAAACCTGCCGTCAGGCTAGAACGCCATGACTGACAAGATGAGACAAGAAAAGAAGTGATAGCCAAACATGATTTGTTACTGTCTGGCTTGCCTCAATTTCCCGATCAAACACTCAGGCAGTCAGACAGAAGACAATGATCAAACAAGATGAAACAAGATAAGATGACGAATCATAGCCAGACATAATTGGTAACTGTTTGGCCTGCTTTACTATCCCAGTAAAACCCTTGGCCATCACAAGCCTAAGGTCAATGACAATGACCAGACGAGATGAGACGAGAAAAGAAGTCATAGCCTGACATGTTTTGTCACTGTCTGGCCAGTCTCATTTTCCCAGTCCAAGCTAGTCAATAACAATCAGACATGATTGATCTGTCTGGCCTGCCTCATTTTCCCTAGTCACATCAAATTCGTAGCCAGACGAAATTCGTCGACATGACCAATTGGCAAACCGACTGGGGACACACCGACCAGAAAAGTCTTATGTGTTTGTTTCTTAACATATTTCACTTGACCTGTCTGACCGAATTATCCCCAGTATACCTGCAACCCATTCAGGCTTTCTTTTTAAATTTAAATCAGATAATATTCAAGAGTCAGCCATAGCAATTTTAGATGGGAAATACACAATATTAAATTTATGTCATTAAATTTACAACAAATATTAATGATAAACCACTAAATTAAACATAATGGTTTCCGCTGCCCATGAGGGACTCTGTAAGTTCCGAAACTTAAAACAGACTGTTTAGAATTGCTTCAAATTCGTAATGCCATAAAAAAACATTCTGGAATACAGAAATAGAATCCTTCGATCTACAAACGGTATGCTGTATACAGACATGATGCCTTAAGCCTTCCCATCTGAATCCACAGCTTGCAAAAATGATTATAATCTACATCACTTAAAAAATCAACATAAAAAAATTACGATGTGCGTGTACCTCTACCCCTCTTGAACCAAAGGACATATAAAGATGATTAAATTACGCTTCTGTTAGGCCTATTTTCATTACTGTAATTCGTCATTATGACCAACAAATACGCGTAAAACTGCACTGAAAACTGCTCACGACGTCAAAGTTTAATCATGCAAACTAATCATAAAGAAAGTTTACCTGAACAAACTTTGACCTTCCAAAATAAACTTGATCCCAAACTAAAAATAAAAAATAAAAACACCTAAACCGATGACATGTTTTGCATAAATAAGTACGAAGTAACAGAAACACTCTTACAGATATTAAAATCAGTGGGTAATAAAAATAATTTAACGACCTACAATGCTATTGTTGTTTTCACTTTGTTTTCAGGCGAGCCATTGTTGCGCGTGTTATGAACTTTGGGCAAATGACCGGGTGCGGTTAACGCTCGCTATTAATCCCTCTGAACTTTGAATTCAAATTAAAATTCATGACAAACAAACCGTCCTAAAGTTGTTAGTTACATACCGAGATGCTTTGGAAATCAAATTAACTATACGAGGCATGGTTAGTCAAATAACCATACGAAGATAGTTATTATAAATTGTCACATATTAACAAGCGGTTTAAAATGTTTTATCTAATTTCTCACAAATGCTGAACTAATGCGAAGCTAGTTATATATACCACGTTTCACATTCACTGCACAAGGTTATTACTATCTTCTGTAAAACATTAATGCGCAGTGAGAGTCGCACGTACAGACACAGTCATAAAAACGCCTTTCTTAATACGTTCAAAGGGTTCAAAGGGTTTTAGCGAGCGTTAACCGCACCCGGTCTCTTAATACGGAAATCATTGTAACAATGGTCCTAAAGAACGACAATGAATCCACAGATAATTATACGTATAAGTAAATTCAGTTTTATTGTTAACTGGTTAAATTACTGCTTCAAACTTTTAATTTGTGCTAATTTAAAATTCCTAAATTCCTAATTAGAATTTTAAATTAGCAATGAGAAATGAACAACATATTTGAATCACAACAATAAACAAGAAGACTTGAGTACGTGGCACGACAACAGCAGCACGAGTGAAGAATTGTTGCTCTTCCCTGGCTGAATAAGGCAACTTTGGTTACCTTCTCAACAAAAAACTTGGGGGGGGGGGGGGGCAATTTTACAATATTCTGCGTGGCTTTCCTATGAGAGTAGTGATGACTTCCCAATGAGCGTCCGCCTTACAAAGCATGAAATGTGTGAAAGGCCGTCAAACCATTTCTAAGGTTACTGCTAGTTTCAGGAAAATAAATTCTTTCACGCGGTAAATAAAGTTGAAATTTCGCAGATAGCTGCAGTTCAGCCGTGGATGCCTTTTACTGCAAAAGCGACCGGTTTGTGAGTGAAAGGAGATTTTCAACTAGGAGTTTCCAGACTAAACCAGACTCACACTTCATAACAAGCAACGGTTTTAATTTTTAGCACAATAGGAATATTTGTGTGCCTTGTTCACAATCAAAAAGCAAAATGACAAAAGAAAGGGAACAGCCCAGGGAGCTTGGATTATACGTAGCTTTGATAGGGTGGCCCCACTCAGTTGAACGCGTCTGAGCTATAGCACTGCTATTTCTCGTAGTAAGGTATACACGAGCGAGATTCAGTTAGTGACGTTTTTGCTCCCAAACTAATCCTCGAAGCAGATGACGGTTGGTTTTTCGAAACCAGCAAAAAAGTTTGTTTTAACTAGCCAGTAGTTTTTAACGAAATTAACGATTAATTATGAAATATCTGATCGCTCAATCTTTAGTGAACGTTAAATTACACATTTTTAAAACAAAACGATAAATTCTTACCAGATCACAAGAGACGAGAGTAGCTGATGCAGTTGTGTTGAAACCAAAACAATGACATGCGTTTACGATGGTCGCTTGTGACGGTGCTCTCCTTCTGATAACAAACATTGCGATTTTCAGTCGCATTGTCGATTGTACTGGTAGGTTATTGCACTTTAAAACAACTTAAGCAATTGGAGCGATCCGGCTTACGTTTCATGATGCGTATTCGTTCGTTTGTTAGTCCTATTTTTTGTTGATTCATCGGAAAAATCAAAAGCCAATGAGATGCAAGAATCAGTAAAATGGCGCGAAAAATGGGAGCAGAAACGTCAGACACGTTTGAAGCATGCAAAGCAGCTCCCAAAATCTCGCACGGTTTCTCGCGGTAAAGCGTAATACTAAGTGGGTCCACCCTATCAAAGCTACATGTAATCCAATCTCCCTGGAACAGCCCTTCAAAAGTGCCGCCATGTTGTTTCGGGAAGCGTAAATTCAGAGTTACTAATCAACTTCAATACCATTTTTGGGGCAGCGTTACAGCATTTTTTTTTTTTTTTTTTTTAATAGGAAGCACGAACCCAAACTGGGTTATCTGTCCCACGATGTTGAGAGAGACAATTTCCATTTTGCTTTTGCTTTACAATAATAAACAATGAACAACATATTTGGCTCACAACAATAAACAAGAAGACGTGAGTACGTGGCACGACAAGAGCACGTCTGTGATTTCTGTGTAGCCTCTGTGGTTTTATGGCAAGGTTAGTGCACTTTTGTTTAGTTAGTTTTAGTTTCTTAGTTTAGAGTAGAGCGCATAGGGTAAGGCCTGTATAGAGCTCTCGTAGTATAAATAAAATTAAAAAAAAAAGTGCAGCACGAGTGAAGAATTGATGCTTTCCCACGGCTGAATAAGGCAAGTTCGAACAGATTTATTAGGAGCCGTGGCCCAAAGCCCAAAGCCCATTCTACCCTAGGTACACTACAGCTGTCACTACACTCTACCACATCATATACTATACATAATGCCATACGCTACACACTGTACACCATGCTGTATACCCCATTTCCAATACCACCTGGTCTCTGCTCCACACCTGTCATGCACCATTCACCGTGCACTGAGCACCATTGATACCCACCAAGAGGCACCAACACAACACTCCACCTCACGCCACTTCACAATACCACAGCACAGCACCGCACTGTACACCACTGCCTATCACCACACTCCACTGCACGCAGGGGGAGAGTTCCCCTGTTCTCCGCTGTGCACAAAGCACCCACCCTCCTTTTCTCTCCCATGAAGGGAAAGTTCCGGAAGGTATTCTTCTTCTTAGCCATAGCCGAGGTTCCTCCACTGTGTACACAGTGCCTAGCCCACTTTCTCTTTCCCATATAAGGGATGTAACAGCAGGCTCAACATCATGACAGCCACAATTCCGCGGCACTTCCTTAAAATTCATGGATGGGCAGGATAACAGAAGAACTTGGGGCAGGAGCCAGAGGACAGAAGAGCACTCCCCACCCTTACACACTGATCCTGGCATTTCGACAAAATTTCGCTATGGCCCGCAGCCTACCATTCGGATTCCTGCCACCAGACAACGACAGCAGATCATGAACAGAGGACAATCCGTGCATCCAGAGAGCCAACAATACACGTGCCTCGACGTACTTTCCGCAGTGCAAAAGAACATGTTCGGGTGTCTCCTCCGCCAAGCATGCCGTGCAAGTCCGCACATTGACCCACCCAAACTTGAACTGATGTGCGTGTAGCAAAGAGTGGCCAGTCCTTAATCCAGATAGCACTTTCGCATCCCGAAAGGACATTTTGTCAAGACTGAAGCTCCCAGCACACATTGGGTGCAAGGCATGGAAGCTCCTAGCCGTCTCCGACGCAAAAGCCCAACGCCTGACTATGCTATGACGCATATGTGCCAAAAGCACCGGAACAACAGGCGGACACTTTCCCTCTCTCACATCATGTGCTAGCCCATCCGCTTGCTCGTTTCCTGGATCACCACAGTGTCCCCAATCCACTATAATTCTATCCGACTATTCCGGGATGCCGCCCAGAGCTTCCAGAGTATCGTATAAACGAGTGGGTCCTGCACTTCCAGATTTTCGCACGATCTCAGCAACAGCCTAATGCTCGCCAACGAATCAGTGTGGAGCGTGAACGATGGTAATTCCAAGGACATAGCAATGTCCAGCACCACCGAGATGGCAAGCAACTCGCAGAGCAAGCTCGACGTCACTGCTGCAACATAGCGCTGCACAGTCACCTTCAGTGACGGAACCACGATTCCTATTCCACCAGAACTCACTACCGCTAAAGGATGCGTCGCAGTAAACAACGCGCTCCATAGTATTTGGCTGAAATATCTGAGTCAGTTCTGGACACCAACTCCACGGACTGAGAGATCGCGCACAAGACACAGGAAGAGCACAGCCGTCACACACGTGCCCGCTTCCCCAAGAATGCTCCTGGCCTTTTCGCTTAGCTTGCCGTAGTTCCTAAGGGGGCCCCCCCCCCCCCCCAACAGGGTCACCCTGACCACGTCTCAGATTGCGCAGGCAAAGCGCCACTAAAAGTTCTTTGGCCCTGCACTCAACCGGCGGCTCATTGCACTCCACCCAGAGTGCCTGAACAGGGGTGGATGCAATACAGCTAGAAACCACATGCAAGCAATCATTCACAGCGACCTGCAACGTCTTCAGATGCTTTTTGGAAGTTGCCAGAAATGGAAGGTGATAATCCATCACCGATCGCTCGAAAGTCCTGAACGCAGCCACGAGAGCACCTCTCGTTGTGTGTTCACCACCGCACAGTGCTTGCAAAACTGCAGTCTGTTCCAACATCTTCTCCTTCACCCATAATACATCTCGTGACCAGTCCAAAGACGCATCAAGAATAACACCTAAGTACTTGACATGCGACTTTGGGCTTACCACCTGATCCCCAACATGGATTTTCACCTGCTCTTAAGCTACTTTTGTATATCTGGTGAACACAACAACCTCTGTCCTGGCAGAAGCCTAGAGGAGACCACGCAACCCAAGCAGATGCTGGATATTCCTGAGAGTCCTCTGGGCCTGTACAGACAGCAGCTCTAGCACATCACCTACGAGCCACACCGCCACATCATCTGCTTAACAGACGATATTCACTGAAGCGTCAATCTCCACTAACACCTCATTAATGGCCACTGCAAATAGCGTCGGACTCAGGCAACTTCCCTGAGGGAGACCTCTATCAGTAGTTGCCTCAGTCATCCAGGTGCCGTTCACGTTAGTCACAAAAAACCGTGCACCTAAAAGTAACAAGCTGCTTACGAACTCCCATTTTGACCCAAGCCACCTTGACTCAAGCTATGGATACCATGTCATAGGCAGCCTTTATATCCAAAAAGTCTACCATGACCACTTTGCCCTGCGCCCACGCTTCCCGTATACTGGAGAGCAGGAATAGTATCGCGTCCTGTGCACTGCAATTCGGAATATCCAAACTGCACGTTAGCCAGGCACTCATAGTATTCTATGTGCCAACTTAATCTTCTGATTATCATCCGTTCATAAATTTTCCTAACACATGATAGCAAAGCAATTGGTTGGTAATTCACCAGATTCGATCTATTGCTGCCAGGTTTATGAACCGGGACCATTATGGTAAACAGCCATGTCGGAGGAATAGGTGCAGCATTAAGAACCTGCTGGAACAGAGTCACAAGAGACTGTTGCTCACCAGCAGTCTTCAGTCGTATGGTATAGTAAACCCACTTCATCAATACCAGATGCACTATTGGTTCTGCAACACGACAGCGACGCCCTGAATTCAGAAAATTCCTACGGAATGTCTCCAACCTGGGAGAAAACACCAGTATCAGGCACAGGAGGGGTGACCTCCTCTACAAGGTTGTACACGCTTGCAAACCGTGCGTTAAAGGCGTCAGTCATCTGCGCTCCCCGCAAAACCTGTCGATTGTCCATAGTTGCTGCTGTACTATACACCCAGGTTTGCGTCACCTTACTTCCACAGCGCCCTAGTGCTTTCCACGCTTGCTGCAATGAGTTTGATGCAGCAACTCATTCACACAAGCGCTCACCATATGATGCCTTCTTCCGTCTCAGAATAAAGCATGACTCTTCAGCTACACCGCGATACACAAGCCACAGCTCACCACTCGGAGCACGCTTCCATCTCCGATACGATTTTCGTCTGTCTCTGACGGCAACAGTGCAACGATCCGTCCACCACGGTGGGTGACTAGCACGAGCCAGAGCAGATCGTTGTATCAGCCATAGCTGCACCCCTATCCATTCGCTAAAGTTGCCATTGTCAACAACCGGCCGCTTTGGTTTCGCCGGCCTAGCCTGTGGCCTCCGCTTACGCGGACACAAAGCGACAGGGAAGTGGTCACTTCCGTGCAGATCATCTGATACCTCAAACGTGAACCACTAAAATAGCACGCGAACATGGAAAAAATCCAGAACCGACTCTTCCTGCAGCATGGACTTCACCCTGTTACCACGTGGGCATACCATCTTGCATAATCACTAGACCCTGACCGTCAACCACACTGGCTAATCTACGACCACCAGTATCTGTGTGCAGCGAGCCCCAGTCATAGTGGTGACCATTAAAGTCACCACCAATGATAACTGGTGCCCGAAATTGTTTAAACCGCTCCTCCCACTCTGCAACTGACGGATTGCCAGTGACATCAACAAAATCAATAGTAATCAATGCTGCAGACATAATATATACTGTGATTGCTACTACATCTACCCCTCTAACATGATGCGCAACTTGAACAGTACGGGACAGCCCACTTGACAAAGACCCCACTTTTGAACCCGATAAATACAAAATCAGCCCCCCACTTGGATGCATCAAATCCCTGCATATTGTTTGCTTCCTGGATGCCCAGAACGTCCACTTGATGCAACAAAAGCTCAACATCATCTACCTTACGCTGCACGCCGTGCCCATTCTACGATGCAATTTTGAAATTTGCAGGCACTGAAATTATCAGGGGCCCCTGCAACACGCTCCTAACCAAATTCTCCTACCCTTTCTGTCCCCTCCGACTCACTGCCACTTAAAATAACCTGGCTGTCTTGAATCTGTGATGCGAGGACCACTTTCGAAAATTGACCCGCATCCTCACCTACGTTCGTATGATCTTCCAGATCTTGCACTACACTTGTAGTCGCAGTGCTTTCTGGATCGATGATCATGACACTTTCTCCCTCCTCACATTTTCTTCCTGTACTCTCATATGCGGTAACTGCAACAGCTGCAGCAACATTTTCCTGTTGGTCTTCCTGCTGTGATGTCGGAGACTTTGTTCCCTTCTTCCTTTTCCTCTTTTTTTTGGCCAGAGGTGTGAGCCGCGGCCCATTGCTATCTTGGCTACGATCTTCTTGCAGCAGTAACTCATTTTGTTGCTACCCATTTTCTCCCTCCATAGCAACTGTGGCATCTTTACTTGCTTCTAACCACCAAAAATCCTGGGTTTCTAGCGCGGCAGTAAGACATGGGGCGCTCGTACTAATGGTTGGCAGACCAAGGTTAATTTGAGTGCCAGTGCGCTGCAGCACTGATGCTGACTGATGCTGCAGCTGCTGGGCTTGTTGGCGTTGTTGAGATTGCTGAACTCCGCGCATCACTACACTTGATTGTTTCTGTCCTCGCTGCGCTTGCTGTCCTTGCTGTGTCATCTGTTGAGCCAAATTGACCGCCGCGGCCGCTTGGAGGTGGGGACACAGGTGCCTTGGGTTGCACCAGATCTTGCACGTTCCGCAGCACAGGCATTGTGGCGCGCGATCATTTGCAAGTACCAATGTTTGAATCCCTTCAATTACAACCACATCTGGCACGTCCTCTATGGTTGTCCCCTTACGCAGACGCAAAGTCACATGGCGAACAGTGGTCTCGCACGCTGGTCTTCCCCGAATGCTTAATTTTTCAAACACATGCCTTTCTAACGCCACTATGCACATAAATGCGCCGTTATTCCACGTGGCAGTCAGTGGAGGCACGCCTGCACCGTTTGTTCGTGGAGGTCGTGCATTTCCACAGGGTGACGGTTGATGGTAAGCTTGGCTCTCAGCAGTTTTTGCTTCGCTGCTTGGGTCCGTACTTCGACTTTAAATACGTGTCCAACTCTCAATGTGCCAGCTACTACGATCTCCTCAGCACCACAACGTCCGCGACTGCTAGATAGTTCTGTATGGTGGGGTAGGGTCGACCTGCTAACGCACAAACCATCACAACAAACCGTGGCATGTTCACATTAGCTAGTCGTCCTCCATACAGCCTCTTCAGGGATTGCAAATTCTTTGATTGCCCATGGTTACTCAGTTCCTCCTCCTTCTCACCTACTTTTTCACATTTTTCCACTTTGCTTTCACCCCACTTTGTCGTTCCTGCCAATGCCCACTGAAAAGCTTCACCGCTTATACAGCTATCTCCCTGTCACTCACTGCCGTTGCAGTTGCTGTTGCTGTAGTTTTTCCTACCCCTCCGCCATCTTGTTTTCCCTGAGTTGCCTTGACTTTCATGCCTGTGTCAACTCCATATTCTCTCACCCTTTTTTCACTGATGCCTCGCTTTTGCGCTACACGCATTACCTGCACAAACACCTCCTCGAATACCACTCCTAAGTTAAGTTTGCTACTCGTGTTTATTTTGCTTTCCACAACTTCCCGGAGAAGCGCGTCCACATCCTTCAACACACATTATCGTCAGTATTAGAAAAAAAATCTAAACGTAAATTACTTTAGACCAGCGTGCATTAAAAATAGCAACCGTTTGATGTTTAACTTAAGTTTTCGAGTGAAGCAAAGTTTACTCGAAACTTTACCTTAAACATCAAACGATTGCATTTGATTACCAAGTAATTTACGTTTAGTTGGTTTCCTTATTACCGCTGGAAAATACACAATACCTGTTTATTTTACATTATGTTCTCAATACCGTGTTTCATCCTTGAGTTTTTATGTTTCGTGGATCCGTCCAGCTTGGAAACCCCCTGTGCATGCACGGCACAGTACTACTCTATGAAAGTGGTTAGCCATGAAAGCTACCCAAAAAAAATACATAATTCAACTACTCTCTCCTTGTCCAACCGATATGCCTATTTGTGGGTTTTTTTGTCAGCTTTGGTTATAATATATAATATAGCAATTTACCACATTCATGTGGAGGGCTACCGGAAGGGTGGTGAGCCACTTACACCGGGCCTAGACGAAACACGAGAGGAGGATGTTTGAAAAAGCTGGCACAACAGCAAAAGGTTTAAAAAATATTTTTTAAAACCTCTTCAAAAACTTTTCCGAGGATTGAGTCTTCAACATTCTACGGAATCCAGATACGGTGTCCATATTTACTGTTTCTGCGCTAAGTGAGTTCCACACTGGTACAATGCAGACGGAAAAAATGTTTTTTCGACATTTAAGATGGGAGCCCTGAGCCATCAATTTCCATCGGTGGCCCCTGGTTGCATGTGTGTGTGTAGAGACATCGAAAAAGGGCAGGTTGACCGAAATCAAACCTCGAAGGATCTTGTAAACAAGAATAAGATTGAATCTAAGTCTGCGGATCTCCAAAGATTCCAGGCCCGTCATCCTGCGGCGATCCTTGTAGTTATGCTCACGTAGGCCAGGCAAACTCTTGGTGAATTTGCGTTGCACAGACTCGATCAAGTTTATGTCCTTAAGAAGGTATGGTGACCATATTGGGGTAGAGTATTCCAAAATAGGACGGACAAAAGTCTTAAAAGCCCAGATCTTATTACGAGTATTCCCGGAGGTAAAACATCTGTTTACAACAGCCAACCTGCGAAATGCCGCTCCATAAACCCTCCGGCAATGAAGCGATGGCTTAAGGTTGTCTGTAAACCAGATTCCTAAGTCTTTTACTTCACACACGGAGGATAAAATTGACTCTTCCGGATAATAGTCATGACTACAGTTCCGGGAACCAACATGAAATGTGTGGCATTTCCCAATTGAAAGTGGAAGTTGCCACTTTTGGGACCAGTTTAGTACGTTAAGAATTTCGGCCTCGAGATAAAGGTGGTCTGTGGGGTTAATGGTTGCGGCACCAATTTTGAGGTCGTCCGCAAACTTATATCCATAAGTGTTGCTGGCCGAAAAAGATAAATCATTTAAGTAAATAATAAAAAGTACAGGGCTAAGAACGGATCCTTGAGTAACGCCACAGGGAACAGACACACTCGAAGAAAGCGATCCCTCAATGATGACCCTCTGTGTACGATTTTCCAAAAAAGGGAGGATATCCAATTCAGGAGTTTACCTTCAATGCCACTCGCAGAAATTTTATGAAGAAGTTTACGGTGCACCACAGATTCGAATGCTTTTCTAAAATCGAAGTAGATGGTATCAGAGGAAACACCAACATCTAGGGCACATGTCCACTGATCTAAAATCTGAAGTAACTGGAGGGTTGCAGATCGACCAGGCAGAAAGCCGTACTGATCTGGTGCAATAATGGAGTGCCTACTGAAAAAGGGGAAGATGGAGTCACGGATAATTGATTCCATAACCTTACATGCCAGAGATGTGAGTGCGATAGGACGGTAATTCAATGGATCAGATGGCGATCCTTTCTTATAGATTGGCACAACCAATGCTGATCTCCAAATTTCCGGAATACAACCCTGAGCGAAGGAAAGGGAGAACAATTTAGATAATGGGTGATAATGGGTTTTTCCCCACAAGACGATTTTCGTCCCCATTCAACGACGTTCTCCCTCCTGTGCAGCAGCCGAACTTCGTGGGTGTTCTTTCGTCCTCTTCCACCATCACTTCACCACTGGGTCCCTCCTCGCCATGCCATCGTTCCTGCACGCCAGCTTCAGGAGCCGGCTTGGTTGCCGCTGCTTCGGGTAGGCTTTCGTGGCTTTTCTTGTCGCCGCTGCCTCCCCCGCCTTGATAAGTGGTTTGTTACTCATCGTCACCATTCCCGACCGCCTGCAATAAAACCAACCGGTTTTACGCCTGACTGGCTAGCTCTCACCTAGCAAGTTGACTCTTCGGCCTGTTGTTTTCGTCAAGCATGTCTGCTGCTCTAAGCTGGTGATGATGGCAAGACAGGCGGTGAGCAGTGGGTCCTGGTCGTTCCTGAAGAACTGTCATCTCGGTTGCACCCTGTTTTTGCCGGGGATGCGTTCGAGGCAGAATTTGTACTTCAACTGCCAGCTCCAGAGCATTCTTCGCCTCAGCCGTGAACGCTCGGCTTTCAATTAACGACAAGTTTCTTCCTTGCAGATTTGTTCGCCTGTCATTCTCTCTTCCCGCTTAGATAGCGTTCGCTGCACACACGTTTGCTCGGTCGTCATGGCTGCTTCTGCTAATCTATCTATCTATATAGTATATATATTTCGCTTAGGAGCAGACTTAGCTCAGGAGCAGACTTGATGGAGGCATTGTTAGGGAGGATTAAACAAAGAAGCTTCAACAATCAGCAAGAGGGCGAGTGGGCTCATTCTTGCCTCGGTAGCAAAGAAAAAGGGCGAGCGGCCGACAATGAGAACGGATATGCGCTCTAACAATTAGAAACAAACACTATTACTTCAATAATGCTGACTATTACAGCCAAGTTGAATCAGCGGGAATCAGCTAGAACAGCGTATGTTACGCCGGGGGACAACTATTACTGAAGAAAACTCGTGGCGGCAAATCCACATAATTACTGGACCATGAAGGGGATATCTACTTAAACATGCAGCCAGTCATTTCTGACCCTGGCAAGTGTTCCTGCCCAGTATTTCTAACAAAGGCAGCAAAGATTCCCATAAAGTCTGCCAGTTGCACCGGTTGTGTAACTTTTTCATAAAGCCATGTCCAATATGTGTGAAAATCAAGCATCCGGAATGGAGAGCAATCGAATCCATGCCAAGGGCTTCAAATCTTCGGCTTAAACAGCAGCAAGACAAAGCTGAATGAGAGAAACTTGGTATTGAAGACCTCAAGGGAAGAACTATCAATGTCCATTTTCACGAAAAATGAGGTGGCACTGCCATTGTGAGACTATAAACTCATGCTATTCATATCTAAAACGATCATTGTACGGAAATGCTCAATGTCCCCCAAAATTCTTATATGAAAATATACTGTAATGGGAAGAAGGATCAATGTCCATAGCGATCAACTGAAAAGCGATCAATGTCCATACATTTCAACCGAAGAAAGATCATTGTCTTCGCTCAACAATGCTGAATGTAGCAACACCGACTACATCTCAAGCTCAGGAAAATGTTAAGTTTGGCCTGTTTTCTGTTAATTTATTTGATATTGTGGGATAATGTCTGCCCAGTCGCTCGCGAGTTTCCGAGGGCTACTTAAAAACGAAGATCTTAGCATTTTTTAAGGCGTCCATTACCGTGATTTCCTGAGGCAAGGAAAATGAATGAAGAATAATGTATTTTTAAAATTTTTTTTTGTGTTGACAAACCCCAATCTGGGTGCTTAGTTTTTAGTATTCACCGTGCATATCTTGCAATATTTTAGCAATGTTTTTACTTTTTAATTGTACAGCTTCTTTTTGGGCCTTTTAACACTTTTCTCATCCTTCCCATGTCCTGCACGTTTGGCGATGCCATCGGGGACCTTTGAGTCTAACCTTGATGGTAAGTCATTCGTGTCCCGAAACCTTGGCCATATATTGTACACTGTACTTACATGTAATTGTGGCTAGCTGTTAGTGACCCCCTCCCCCGGTCCTTGCCAGACCCGTTGCTAATGCAACAAATATTATTATATATGTATAGAAAGCATAGAGCATACCAAAACATTGGTATTACCGTTGTATGAACTCCCGGATACTTTAAACGTTAAACATTGAATAACTCAAAACACTAATAATTGCTATTGATAGTTTTTCCCTTGCACTTTTCAATTGTTTTCTCTCCCCCAATGAAGAATGCTAGACACTCATCGAGTGCATCAACTCCGAAAGTGCCTCCTACACCAAGACTGTTACCTTCCAGCTCACCATTCCATTGTCAACCATCTCTACGTCTTCAAAGGCTACGGTAACTTTATCTTCTGCGTACCTTTCTCCAGTCATGTCAGCCTCCCCACCCCCCTCCAGGCCCCTCAATGCTGACCTTGCATGAATTGGTTAATCCCTCTTGCGATATCGCTTCGGAAGTGACACTTCAAACCGGCCCAGCATACGGTGAAACCCCATCGTCCGACCAAATTCCAAACGTGATTAACAAAACCACAACAGCCAACACGATTAGGTTGATCAAAATTTGCTCATCACTAACACTGATGACGCCTCGTCCCGGAATTGTTTTGGATCTCTCCAGCGTCACAGGGAATCCAACAAATCGATCCGACGAAGTCGAATCCGAAATTGAAACTCAAGACGAGGCTCTCGTTCCACCCTCACACACACCGAAACATGACGCCCATCCTCCAGCTGCAAAGCTGTTCGGTCTAGACGACAAGGCATCGGCCCAAACTGACAATTCTCCACTGGCTGAGGAAGTATTATGGGTCACCCTATGCAGAAAAATGGCCATGTCAACCTTACAAAAGAGCCGCCTACGTAAAAACGTAAAAAGCTATACAACAAAAATTCACCTCGTTACAGGAACGCATTGTTCACCTCGAAGGATAGAACAGCTGCCTCATGCAGCTGTTGACTAACAGCCAACTAAGCTGCGCATTAGTTGCCATCTTCAACTCCCAGATAGCGAAACCGGAATAATTTGGGCACCACAACAAATCAAGTTCGTTTCAAGCCCCAAACCCCGTTACCGTGCTGCCTCTAAATCACCACGACTTTCGAACCTAGCAAAAATTGGACTTGACCCACGTTTATTGTTCAAGAAAAGATTATTAACTCACGAAAAAGATGCTCCAGCATATCATTACGACCAATTGGCCTCCCGTTGGATGATCCGGCTTTCGTCCCCCTAACTTCCCATGTTTTAAGTCATTCCTTCACAACAGAAGAAATAGGTTCGTGATCGCCAAAAAACAACTGATTGGGAAAAAGCCACAAAATCTGGTTCGTCCGAAAGCCTTTATGGTTTCTCAATATGGCCATACGACAATCTGCCTGACTTTCATCCGCTCAACTCCGAAATACAACCATTTACTACTAACCACGGAACTCTTGACCTTCCGTGCTCAAGGTGTAGGTTGAAGGCAAATGGCTTCGCTCACAGTTTCCGTCGTTGAGGACCCCAAAACCTTCAAATGTAAAGATCTAAAAAGAATCATAAACCCGTCAATTCTCGTACAAAGCTTTCTGCCGTGGTTGTGACCATTCAAGTGAACTCGTCTTTTCGACCTTCACTGCCCAAACACAAAAAAATCAAAATCAATCAATGGTTCACTTTTCCTTCAAAAAAAATCTCGAACATGACAAACCCACCAGTGATAAAATCACCCCCTCCCCAAACTCTCTCTAAGACGTAGGGGAGGCAAGGGGGAGGGGGAGAGACAGAA
>JAHWFP010166444.1:0-19528 GCA_023313725.1 Lithobius niger
ACTAATCGCTTGACGATGGTTGACGTAAGCAAGCCACATCAACATGGCTATAGTAGGGAATGAGCTGAACTGTCACCAACAGTGGTGCATTTGATTCGTTCTGTTCGGTGCTTTAGGAAGATACTGATGTTCCAGTCCAAGGGAGAGTGCTCGATAAATCTCGCATTAGGGGTAATTAAAAAAAAATACTGGTGTGTGTGTGGGGGGGGCTAAATAAAGCTTAACCCATTTTCTAACCTTATTTTGTTAGTAGAGGGCGGTTACTAAATCACATAAAAGCCGGCGATTATACGGTTATTAATGTACGTAAACTGAACTCAATCTAGCATTAACACCATGCCTTTGTTCTCATTTATTCATATTTTTAGTTTAGTACGTCGTCCTGTGTCAAGATTGCTGCTGGTTGCTTGTTGTGGGAGTGCCATGGTTAAATTGTCGGTTTTGCAGTTTAATTCCACTTTTTTTAAAGATTCGTAGGGCAAGCATTATGACTTAAGACCCCTGTACATTATTCCTCGCTCACGTGTCGCACTGTATGCCTCTGCTGCCAACTCCTTTGAACGAGTGAAGCGTGATGACAACGGTCCAAACTAACAAGGCTCACCGAGACCTCGTCACAAGTTCCTTTCCCCAAAAACGACCTTCGAGCGATTGAGAGGGGTTTTTGCAGAAATCTCAAAGAAAAAGACTGATAAGCAATCATTTAACAAACTGAAAGACCTGAACTCGTGTAACAACCTGAAGCATTAGTGGTAATTGAGAAAACTTCAAAACATTGTAACATCAGAGACTAGTGGCTTCCAGCAACAAAGTTTACATAACGCATGCATACACCACTTCCCCTATATCTACTTCAGCATTGGTTGCAACAAAGCCGCAAACCTGTCGCAAGCGAGTACTGGCTACCAACATTCCCCCTTGGGCTGCCAGATGTCGATGCACCACTGCCTGTGTGTAAACTTAGTCACATCAGCCATATAGCTGAAATATAGTCAGTCTTGCCCATCTAGCTTATAGCAAAGACAATGGAATCGCTGTGGAACTGATTTTACTGAACTGTTGCAATGATCTCCAAGCGCTTGTAATGTGGGTCCACACCTAGCCTCTGTGTGTTCCACTAGAGGCCATTCAGAGTGAAGGACTTCCAAATTTGGGGGAATTACACTGCCGCTTGACTTGGATAGCATGAAGTGGATAATGCGACGCAAGCGGTAACACAGAAGCTTCCTCGTGACTTGTCTCGGTCGCTGCGCAATGGTAGTCACTTAAAAGGACATTCCTCCCAGCGCCATTTTTCTCGATCCTCCACATCAAGTATGTCCCAAAAGTTTTATTTACTTACCGTTAGTCAATCCCTAGCTAAAAATCTATTTTAAAATGTGGCGTCTACGAGATTTTCTGTTGAATATTGGTAATTTTATTTACTCCGTCCCACACGTATATGATACTTTGCGCGCCTGCAATACTGTGACGTTTCATTGTTTCCGGTTGTGACGACGCAGTTATTAGTCTATTCTGTCACATGACCCGCAATTCGTCTACTTAGGCCAGACGTCGTTCACGTGATCACGACAAGACGAGGGTGGAAGTGACATCGTAGTATTACTACGCCAAATCTCGCGACAGCAACGCGCGGACACATTGCTGCGTGTGGCTGTTATAAGGCAGGTCGGATGTTGCTTTACGTCCGCCACTTGCTGGTGTTTGTTGGAAGGCCTCCCGAAAAGTATTTCAAACAGGTTAGTCTTATTTGAATTTTATCACCATCCATCTTGAGTGGTGGTCACCACTTACTCACATGAGTATTAAGTGGCTCGAGGACATAGACTGCACAGGTCGCAATTTCACCTTAGGAAAAGATGGTCATTCTATTAAAAAAAAAAAGGGAAGACCTTACTGGGAAAAGCCTTATAGAGACATGCGAGCGCTATGTGTGATTTCTCTTAAATGGCTCGTAAATCTGAAAGAAAAGATTTTGTCAATTTCTTGGGTTTTAATTAATTTTATCTGAAGGCATAACAAACTTATGACAGTCGTCATAAGTGCTGGTGGTAGTAACCTGGTGAAATTTCTATTTTATTTCTCGCCTTGGGAATTGGTTGGACAAGTTTTCAAACACAGTTCTTACTGTAATCAAGGCCTACTTTTGTCACACGTGCCCAAACGGGCCTGTTAGCAGTGAATAGGTTAGACACTGGCCCAACGTCTTGCTACTCCCTAACATTCTTGTTCTGCTTTTCCCGCTTTAGTTTTGTTTAGCTTCATTTCTCGCCTTTCTTGGTTTTAATTTGATAATTTGGCACAGCCCCAAGTCCTTATTAGACTGATGGACTGGTAGATGGACGTGATCTTGGACCTGTATTGCAGAACTTCACAGGAGAAAAGCTTGGTTTAAGCTTGGTTTCGTACCGATCCGTTTAGACACATCTCGTCGTCTTGTCTTGTCTTTTAATGAGGTTTATACCAGTTTTGAAATTTCAAAAATCGTGGGAATGTCATCTTGATTAATTTCAATTTAAATCATTGGAAGTACCGTATATCTCGTATTAGACACTCGTGCGTAGCTGATGCCCACTCCCCTAAAATGCTTTAACAAAATCGTGTGGCAAATTAATTAAAAACTTATTTAGGGTTGGACGATTTCAAAATTTATCACGCTATGCGATGCAATTAAATGTAAAAAATTGCGATTTGCGATATATTGTGATTTTTTTTTCTTGTTGCTTGGAAAAATACTATACCTGTCAGTTTTTGCATTTATGTTCTCTTGCCTTGAGGATTTAAGTTGAGCCAATCCGGCCAGCTTTCTTACCCAACTGCGTATGCGCAGCCCTCATTTAAAAGAACTTGCTTGAAAGCATTGGCACCTTTTGTTCTCTACCTGTCAGGACGGTCGCTCCTGCCGTCTCCCCCACACCGGATTGCCTCGTTGCCGAATTTGGTCGATTGTCTCCCGCTTCAACCTGATCGTTCATCCTGTCACAAATGCTTACTTTCCCATGCTTGCTGAAAATTTTGTCACTGTGGCGCCACCAGCATTGGCATTTGCCTTCGCATTTGTCTCGACGGCCTCTCGTGCATCTTACGATGCAATAGTTTGCGACGGCATTCACATTCTCTCACTTCGACCAACACATCGCTAAGCAGAAACCCTGCGTCCTCCATCCTTTGGCGTGTGGGTTGCGGACCGGTATGCGATTAGCTGCGTTCCTGTGCCACGGCATTCGCATTCACGAAACAAAATCTGCCGCCTTAGACCTCCATCTTGGATTGGGCTCACCACCTGCCATGGGCATTCGCATTCGTCGGTTCAAGACCAACAGAGCCAAAAAGAAACCCTGCGGCCTTTGGCTTGTGGCTTGCGGCTTGCAGACCGGTATGCGATTACCGTACTCCTGTGCCACGGCTTTCGCATTCACTAACAGAATTTGCTACCCCTAACCTCCATCTTGGATTGGGCTCTTCACCTGGCACGGGCATTTGCATTGGCATTCATTGGTCCAAGACCAACACAGAACCAAAAAGAAACCCTGTGTCCTCCGTCCTTAGGCTTTGGCTTTGTGGCTTGCCAAGTATGCGACTTGCCGCACTCCTGTGCCACGGCATTTGCATTCACTAAATATAAACTGACACCTTAGGCCACCATCTTGGATTGGGTCCACCATCTGGCATAAGCATTTGCATTCGTCCAAACGGACAAACCAATGCACCAAGAAGATCCTGATGTCCCTCTGGATTGCAATCGTCTGCCACGGCATTCTCATTTACCAACTGGAATTTGGCTGAAGTTTCAATGCGAGAAAAGATTTAAGTCTTTTGGCATTTTCCACTCAGTACCTCATCTCGATCGTGGACAGACCAACCCATGCATCGAATTAAACATCAGACAATGATGAAATCGACTCAACTGCTCACACATCAATCGGAGGATGAAGTCCCCCCCAACCTCGTCTCAAATGTGGCTAATCCCACATTTTGAATGAAATTTCAAGACGAACGTTTCAAGTCTTCACCCCGTCACTCGTAGCTAAACCCACGTTTTTGAGTGAACTTCAAGACGGATGACGTCTTCACCCCTTCTCGTCTCAATCGTGACCACGAATCAAGCACACACAAAAAAAAACATTGCATCAACGATAAGATCAAGCAAAATTACTCAGCTCATTCGAAGCTAAACCCGCATTTTGACTGCAGTTCAAGTCGGATGACGTGTTTAATTTCTCCAGTTTGTCTCTATCGTAACAAGGTCCCACAGGCCGAGTGAAAATACAGTCTGAACGATGTTGCTAACACCATTGCTTGTTTCACTCGTGGCTTCAAACCCACGTTTTGAGCACAGCTTTCAAGACGGACTTCCAGCTCTTCAGCTTACCTCGATTGGAATTGGGCCCCATGTCTCGAGTGAAGAATCGAGCCGCATGGTGTTACTAACGCCACTGGTTGGCTCATCCGTCGTTTAAAACCCATGTTTTAAATGCAGTTCTCGAGACGGATAGTGCTTTCAACTTTACCACTAGACTCTATTGGAATTTGACCCGAAGTCCTAAGTGAAGAATCAAGCCGAATAGTGTTGCTAACAACACTGCTCATCTCATTTGTGGCTTAAAACCCACGTTTTGAATGCAGTTTTCAAGACGGATGGCGCTTTTAACTCTCCGACTCGTCTCGTTTGAAAATTGGCCCCATGAATCAAGTTAACAATAAAGCCATATGGTGTTGCTAACACCCCTACTCGCCTCATTCGTGGCTTAAAACCCACGTTTCGAGTGCTGTTTTCAAGACGAATGCGTTTTCAACTCTCCAGCTCGTTCTGATTGGAACTGAACCCCATGTCTCGTGTAGAGTCAAGTCAAAGACTGTTACTAACACCACTGGTCATCTCATTCGTAGCGTAAAACCCACGTTTTAAGTGGCGTTTCCAACTATCTCGCTCGTCTTGATTGGAATTTGGCCCCAAGGCTCGAGGGAAGAATAAGGCCGAATGGTGTTGCTAACACCACCACTGTCTCACTCATGGATTAAAACCCGTGCTTTGAGCGATGTTTTTAAGTTGAATAACGTTTTCAACTCTCCCGCTGAATTTGAATTTGGCCCCAGGAATCGAGCAAAGAACCAAACCGACGGCTGTTGCCAACTCCATCATCGTCTCATTCGGAACTAAATGCCCACATTTCAAGAAAAGTTTCAAGTCTAACCCGCAGCTCGTCTGATGCAGCCGGTCATCCAGCACCTGTTGCTCGTGCATTTGTTTCTCGTTCCTAACACCGGCTGCGTCATTCAGTGATCAGACATTCATCTAACCGAGCACTCGTCACTCAAGTATTTGTTACTTGAACTCTCGTTCCTGAAACCTGCATCCTCAACTATGCGACGTGCATTTGTCGGACCGAGCTATCGTCACCCAAGGATTCGTCACTTAAGCTGCCATTCGTGAGTCCGGCTGTCTCATCTGTTGGTCACTCAATCATCTGGGAGAGCACTCATCATTCAAGCAGGTGTTGCTCGAGTTTTTGCTCCTGAAACCAGCTGCCTCTTCTGTCAGTCACGCATTCATCTGGCCAAGCATTCCTCATTCAAGTATTCGCTGCCCAAGTTCTCGTTCCTGAGACCAGTAGCCTCACCGGCTACTAGAACATCCGCCCAACCGAGCATTCATTATTCAAGTTCGTTGCCCAAGCTCTCGTGCCGAAGACCTGCGCTACCTCAACTGGGAATTACGCATTCGTCTAGCCGACAATTTGTGTTTTGAGTTGCTTGAGCTCTCGCTCCAAATACCGGCTGCCTCCACTGCAAGTCGCAAGACATGCCTTCTCACGGTAGACCAATATCCTCATGGCAACTTAAACCACGCCGACGAAACATCGGCGGCAAACACCATTCCGTACGTGACGACACACGATGTCTAAGGCTCGATGCGACCCATCTCACCTGCTCTGGACCTTTCAGTCACAAAGCCCTCCGAAAATTACGGAATCCCGACAACCCATCACTACCCCGAGCGGCTCCACCAAATCCCTTTTCTAATCCGAGTCACTCCAGGCCCCATCACAACAGTTGTTCGGCCTTGATGAAGACGAACTGAGGACTAGAGATGACAACACTGTTCTGCCATCTTTTTCTCCTTCCTTCATCCCAAAGGCAATCTAACTATCAACCAAGGAAACCAGAAACTACCAACAAATTACGCCAAGCTGGAGCTAGAACTCACCAAGCAACAAGTAGAAGCTAACAACTCCTGCAGATCATTCCGTTCACAACTTCTGTCCACCGCAAAGGACAAAACTCAAAGGGACCACTCAAAGCCAGTTTACCAAGAAACCGGAACAACTTGGAAAATGGAGAAAACCTCAAACGTGAGGCGTGCAACGCCACCAACTCCCAGCCTTACGATAACAAGGTGTCTGTGACCCACTTATCTGGAACTCGCCTTGCGACCAGTTCATCCCATCACGAACACTGGAATCGTCAACAATCCCACTGGGTGACCCAAAGTTTCACCTTTCGGAACATCAAACTCCCTATATGATAACCCAAGAGGATAGCAACAGGGACAGCCAATTCATCTCCGCATGGAATACCACCGCAATTTTTTGCATGAAGTCTGCATTCTGTGCATGGCAATGACAGAACAATGTGGGATGTGTGAGGGTGGAAATCTGGATGTCGGATTGACAGCTGTTAAGCCGTACAAGCTTGGCTGAGGCTATATTGTCTCCCATTTTCGTTTTGGAAATTGAATTTTTCCCCCCTCTGAAGATTGCCGTCCTCTTGCTTTCCGAAAGCATCTTGCCATACTGAAGATGCCCGTCGCCGAGCCCGGCCTAGATGCTGCCACATCTCTTCAGCTGCCTGCCCTGGTCGCTACTCACTCTCACGCCGTCATTGCTGCTGCCGTTGATCACGACCACTTGCTCTTGGCTCTGGACACGCCGCACCCTCTGCCCTGGCTCCGGTTGCTCCTTTCGTTCCTCCCGTCATCGCGGATGTCTCACCGCTTCAGGCTGGACAACACACGCACTCCACCGTTCATCGACTTTGAGGCTATTGAAGACGAACTCCAGGCTGCCAAACATTGCTACTCGGATGCCAAGCGCCAGTTCCGTCGGGCTTTGTAGATCCTGAACGCTAGGCTCTCCCCAAAGTCACTGCTTGACCTTTCGTCTCGTTCCTCTCGGCAGGCTTCCTACTCGGTAACCCGAAGCGAAGTCAACCATCTGGTGGAAGACGCTGTCCGAAAGCTCACCGGGCGTAACTCGCCACTACCATCGTCCTGCTCGTCCTTGGTACGCCGTGATTTCACCCGTGAATGAGTCACTTCGGCTTCAAGCCATGAAAGCTGCAAGCATTCTTCTCACTCATCCCGTTAGGAATCTAAAAAAGCTTGGATCTCTTCAAACAAGCCCGTTGGAGATGCTGATATCGGTCCCTTGCCTGCTCCCGCTTCTACAACACCACAGACCGGAAACATGCTTTCACTTCTGGGTCAGACCAAGCTTTCGTCTAAGACCCTGGAAAAGCGCATCCATTTCCCAGATAATGCCGCATCTGGCGACCCGACAATTCCGCTTGCACAGCTTCTCAAAACTGTTAAAGATACGGTGCCCGATTTCTTCCTCTACAAGCACTCGCTATCGGCCGACGCACCTGTAATAAACCGAGGCTTAAAGACCGGCTTTGGATTCACTCTATGGGACCGCGACACAAAGATCCGCAACCTTTTAGGCCAATCGATGACCTTAACTGCCTGCCTGCTGCGAAACAGTGGTTCCATTCTCGGCAAGGGCGACCCGCTGGAGTTGGACAAGGAAACCCCTCCCCAACCCGGCAGAGAAACGAGTTTCTCCCGTCATTTTTGTGATGGCTCCACAAACGCCCGCAACTTCGACACCCGGGTGTGAATTTTTGAAGGCAGAAGTAAAGCTTGACTTCGGGACGGGTCTTTGCATCCCACGAAAGGCAGAAATTCCGACTCGCATGCTCTTTGATAATGACAAATGTTTACGAATGGGCCGACGTGCCGCGTGTCGAGCAGACGTTTTCAATACCGCTGTCAGCGCACTCTGTGTCAAGCTTTCGGCCAACCTTTCTCCCGCTGGCGTCAAGAACCTTTTGTCTATCATTTTCCAGCTATTCCAAAAGGCAAGCTTCGCCACTTATCATGCCTTAAATTGGTCTACAAAAGTTCTACTGCTACGAGACATTGCTCTTAGTTTGGCGACTAACTTGAACGACTCACCGTCAAAGCATCATATCCGAAACCAGCCAATCCACGAAACTGGCACTCATTCTGACACTCGCCCCTTGTCTTGATTTTTCCCGAAAGCCCAAGCCGCTGAAATTCAATCAACCTTTTCCATGCGCTTTTGACAAGAATCAAAGACTGTCAAACAACCAACCTTCCACGGATCACTGTAACAAGCCGAGATCTGCCTCCACCGACGCTGGTCGAAAAGAAAGCAACCAATCTCAATGACCAAAATCTGCCCTTTCGGAAAGAACAACCCACCCGCTTCCGCATGCCTACTTCAACAAAAGGTCAAAACAAGTGTGCCTCCACTCCCGACCGCAGAAGCCGCTTCTCATCCCAGGGAGGCAGGAGCTCCTTCGGAAAGGCCAATGACGCCGTACACCCTTCCGACTTTCCTGTAGGAGCCATATTACATATTTTCTTCCTTCTTGGCAAAAACGATCATCCAACCAAGAAGTTTTATCGTATCATTCAACACGGATTTCTGCTGCACAATGATTAAATTTCCCGAACTTAGCTTTTCCCGGTGTTTTGCCATGTTAGGAAAGTAACTGGCGGTGTCAATTTCTCCCACCCACCCCCCCTCCCCCTCCCGTACGCGTCTACCCGCTTCCATGCCCCCAACACCCCCCACACCAAACTGCACCCCCTGGCTGACTCTCCAGCACCTTAGGTGTCAGGACATTCCCACGGATGTTTTGGTGTAGCCCTGGAAAAGTCACAATGAAGTTTGATTGAATGCTGAGAAACCCAGCATTCAGTAAGCAAGTAAGTCCGCTCATCAGCGAAAGTCAAAACGTCGACAATGTCACACTCCACAACAAAATGAGGTACATTTTTGTTATGTAATTTGTTGCAATTTGTTCCTAGCCAGTTCTTGCTCGATCCCCACCTTGGCACTTCGCCCCTCAAGCTAACAAAGCCCTTTCTTCCGAGATCCAAGAACTTTTATCCAAAGAGGCCTTCCAGGAATGCCAAAATCCAAGAACAGACTTTTACAGCTCCGTCTTCCAAAATGGAAACTCTCAATCTGACATTCTTTAAAGCAAAACGACCGGATCGACCTAGAGGATGCATATCTCCACGTCCCCTTGCACCCCTCATTTCGACGCCTTTTTCGCTTCATGCACAATTACAAAGTTTTCGAATTTCGATGCCTTCCATTCGGCCTCAATGCAACTCCCAGAATTTTCACTCATCTTGAAACCAATTCTCGCAAAACTTCAACTTCAACTCCAAATTCAAGCAAGTGCCTACTTGGGCGATAGGGCAGTCAACAGTCAAGTTCCTCAACAATGGCATCAGACGGGGATCTCGCGATCAGCCTCCTCAACCTAGTGCGCTTCGGGGTAAACTTTTCAAAGTCACGGTTAACTCCCGCCCAAACCTTCATTTTTCTAAGAGTTTCGTTCAATCTAAAATCTGCCACAGTAATGCCTTCCCCAGGCAGGATGGAACACCTCATCAACCATACACGCTCCTTCCGACAGAAACCCTCTCACTCGTGTCCCCTATGGCTGTTGGATGGTCAGACCCTTTCACCATCATCGAATCAACAAATGGGAAGCTTTCCAGGACCACCCAGATCAACAACACCAAACAACCCATGATTTCCCACTCGAATCCCTCCTTTGGTGGCTGGACATACACAACCTATCCCCACCCGTCCCTCTCCATGAACCCTTTCCTGATGTACTGCATCTAAAAGACGCCTTTCAGGAGGGATGGACAGCCCACATTGGTCATCACGAAGCGTCAGGACTTTGTGCCCCTCAAGAAACCCAAGTTGTTCCAAGTCCAAGCAGACAGCACAACAGCAATCGCCTACACACATCAGCAATCGCCTACATTCGGAAGGAAGGCTGAACGAAATCACGCAGACCCCATGAAGTCATCTCAGCAATTTTCAACGCTGCATCAAACACAACATCAAGTTACTGCCTCTTCACATTCCAGGGACCAGGAACGTCGTTGCGGATTCTCTATCACGCCGAACTCCTCCAGCAGGCGACCCTTAAGAAATCCATGTGCGAATCTCTCTTCAACATATGGGGAACCCCCATGATCTATTCGCCACGAGGCACAATGCCAGACTTACCCATTTCATCAGTCCATTCCCAAACGAGAAGGCAACAGCAGTAGATGCCCTGACGTTCCCATGGCAGAATCTCTTTCATACCTTTTTTCCCTGTTTATGCTTCTTCCGCAGGTTCTACAAAGAATGGACCAGTCTCAAAGCCTTTTCCACCTGATCGCGCCCCTCGGGCCATTAGCAGCGGGGTTTGCACATCTTCTAAATCTCACAGGTGACACTCCAAGAAGTCTACTTCTTCTACCAGATCTTCTCCATAAGTCCGTGAGACCTCTGTGAACCGAACTATTCGAAAAAAAAACCCTGCGACAGCTACTTCGAAAAAAACGCAACGGAAAGGAACCAAGCTCTACCCGAACCTGCCAACACTAAACCTTCACGCGTGGCTTCTATTATCAAACTCCTGAAGAAGGGAGGAATTCATCATGACGAGGCCAATCAAATCGCTTCTAAAGCCATCAGAGAATGGCTTATTATTGGCAGTTCACCAATCGAATTATTATTGGAGATTGGCAGTTCACCAATCGAATCTACGACAACCACTGGACAAAATGGTTCTTGCTATCTGCACAATACTAACCTCCAGTATGTGCTAAAATCGTCTCGATTTGCTTTTTCTTACCCGAATTTTTAAACCCCTAATAGTTTAAAACCAGCAATACAATGTGGTTAGCATTTCTGCCGCCAGGAGCATTGGTGTCGTAGCCTTTAATAAGGCAACATCAGCTATCTTTAAATCACTTCGTTTTCGGGTACAGTAAAGTTCATTTATAACGAAGCCGTTTTAACAAATTTTACTTGTAACGAAGTAAAATCACAATATTGGTTGGACGTCTACTCTGTCAATGCATTTTGGATTCGCTTATGACGAATTATATATAACGAAAATAACGTACAACGAACAAAATTGTAGATCAAATTAGGAATTATAATTCTTTTATAACGAAATATCTTTTTTTCCCGGAATCAGAATGGTCTTGTGCACATGCACGAAACAGATATTCATTATGGTGTACAGAAAAAAATCAAATAAACGGCTTTAATAATTTTGGAGAAACTTTTTTTTTTTTAATTACGGGCCGTCATGAACTATAGGCTAAAGTTGAAATCTCTGTGTTGACAAAACACGTCCGAAAGTCGGCATTTATTAGGCAAAAAATCGTTGTTCCCACCTGATAAGTGATAGTGTGAAGGTTTGTAGGCTCCTTTTCCATTTTAGTTGTGCATCGTGGCTGCTGAGTTAATTTTTTAATGCTGTGCAACATCTTTCTTGTGATTTGCAACGATGAACTAAAACACAACCGCTCACGTGAAATCTGAAGTGAGCGGCGGCGTCCATGTTGAAATCGCGCATCAGCCAATGAGAGCGCGCCAAATCGGTCACTTGGTGCCAACTGGCCAATGAGGGAATGCGATCTTCAATTGCTTTGGAAAGTTAGCTTGAAACAGCGAGAAGCGGCCTACTACAATACGCCTGATTGGCTAATGCCAAATGGCCATCGGGAATATATGTTGAGAGGCCTGGATAGAGGGGAATTCCAGCCTTCCTACTAATCCAAGATGGCAGCACCCAGTTAAATTGTTCGGCCGCTACCGCTGATCAAAAATAGCCAATTTTCTGCTTTCTAACTTAGGAAAGAGAACGACATTTTTGCAATTTTTAATGAATCTACACTCAACTAAAAGTTTTTTTTTTAATAAAATAATAGACATCGGTACAACGTTTTTTTTTACATAAATCGATGCACATGTCAGATAGTGAATATCAGCTTTCGACCCGCAGTTTCCCCTCAAAGCTTCGACTGCGTTTGGGATGATTATTTTTGACATATATACGTTCATACTGCTTAAAAGGATAAGTCTTAGGCCTATTTTCTTCTATAACAAATTTTTTTTTGAGAATTTCGGAAATTCGTTGTAAGTTATTAACGAATTTTGTTATAACGAAGTAAAATACTAACCCCCTTGAAATTCGTTATAAACGAACTTTACTGTTCTTGTACCGATCGCATGTGTTTTTTCATGTGCGTTGCTTTTCCCGTGGTTTTCCACGTCGCTCGAACTAATCTGAAATGGACACAGGGAAACGTAGTTGTTGATAGAATCGGGGATTTCCCTTCCTGTTCATGCAAAAAAAAAACCTTTCTGATTAAGCATCCTACATGAGTGTAGCCCGTGTAATTTTAATGAATCGATTTGTGAACTCCATGACGAGTAAACTGTTCTAAAATTTTGCATAGCTGGTGCAAGTCGGCTCAGAAGCGTGTGAATCTGGTTCGTTTTCTTCGTCTTGCACTAAGACCCCTCTCGATAGAAGAGTAAAAGCCTTAAGTACCGATTTGAGCGGACCGATCGTATTTTTGTCTGAGGAATCGATCGCGATGCACTCGGGAGTTAAGCCTAATGATACGCCTAATGTGGTCAATCTGGGGAACGCATCCTCGTCGCGGGCTGTGTCGTCGATCTTGGGTAGGTCTCCTATCGATCCTAGTGACGTGGACATGATCGTTACTGCGGTTCGTGATGCAACGAAAAAGGGCATGAACAATTAAGTGCATCTTTTGCAATGAATTGGGTGTTGAAAACCACAAAAGTAATGCCGCAGGTTTTGCGCATCTTCGGGGAATAAGGTTAGTGTTCATTACTGCTATGGAAGAGTGCCACAAGGCGGAAATATGTCGCTACTTCTTAGTCGCCGCTGCAGCGACGGCATCACCATCTAGCGACGGCAGATGGAAGTTTTCGGCAGACGTTGTTCCAGCCAAGGTCGACACTGTTTTGGCTACGGGAGTTGCTATTAAGACTACTGATTTGGCAAATTATAAAGGAACCAAGCTCTACCCGAACCTGCCAACACTAAACCTTCACGGTTCACGGTGGCTTCTATCATCAAACTTTCAAGAAAGCAGGAACATATCATGACGAGGCCAATCGCATTGTTTCTAAAGCCATCAGAGACTCCACCAACCGAATCTACGACAGTCACTGGACAAAATGGTTTCATTGGTGTGACGGAGAGAACGTTAATCCAATCAATCCCCCTCTTCCAAGCCTCTTGAAGTTCCTTAACGACCTCTTCAAAATAGAACTGAAAGGTTCCACCATCCTAGTGTACCATTCGGTACTCAACTCTGTATTCACGGCAGCAAACAACTCCTCTCTACTGGAGGATTACCGCATCTCTGCACTAATCAAATCTTATGAAATGGAACATCCGGCAACAAGACGCCTAATTCCCAATTGAGATCTGACAATCGTCCTTCATTCACTCATGGAACCACCATATGAACCCATGCAAAACAGCCCAATTCATCTCCGTACTCACAAAACCGTTTTGCTGGTAACCCTAGCAGCAAGCCTTCGCTACAGTGAAATTCAAGCTCTCTCCGCCGACCCAGCATACTACATTTTTGGCCCAAATTTTCCATCCGTCACATTAACGCCTCGTGCCAGTTTTCATGCTAAGCAAAAACCTTCTAAACCATCAAAACCTATCTTCATACCCGCTTTAACAAACATATTTCGAAATGAACTTGAATGCCAGCTCTGCCCCAACCGGGCCCTCCGCTTCTACCTCACTCGAACAGAACATTACGAAATTTGGAAAGGAAAAAACCAACTCTTCTTACCCCTTGACAAGAACTCGAGCGAAACCTCAGCATCAATGGTTGCCAAATACATAAAGACGACCATTCACGCAGCTTACGACAACAATGACTGCTCCGGTGATGTTATGAGAGTGACAGCGCATAAGCTCCATGCAATTTCGACTTCATGGGTACAACATAACGCCATCCCTTCCAAGAAATTCTTACGGCAGCATCTTGGCGTAACGCTTCCACCTTCACGTCACATTACCTCAGAAACATGACGACGCAAGTGAATGGACTACACCGACTGGGACCCATCGTCGCAGCCAGAACCGTGGTCAATCCCCCTTAAGCACTCAAAACAAAGCAGAAGCAAGCCATTCCACCAGATGGAAGCTGAAGCAAGCCATCCCCTCAAAACGGAAGCAAGATCTCACCTCATAAAGCAATGGTCCTTTTCAGGTCCACCACATTTTACAAAAGAGAACCAATTTCCTGTTTCAAATCTGTTCTGAATAAAGTGCGAAATTTGTGACATTTTTTGGGGGAAGCCTGCTCGTAACCCAAAGCGCCCGTCAAGGCGTTACCTGCCTCCTTAACTTTGACGAGGTCTCCTCTTAATACAAAATTAACAGGTTGTGGATGTTTTCCACACCGGCAATAAGAAACTGCATCTTGCCGGTCCCCCTGACTGGGCCGGCTGAAAATTGTTACTTTTGCCTTGGAAAACATACATAACCTTCACTTGCCCTGCCTCCCCTCTTGAGTCACCGCCTGACGTATTGAGAGTAAAATAAATGATGAGTGCTCCCGGACGCTCGGTTTTATAGAGGAGGGCTGCGCCGTGCAGGCACAGTAGGGTTACTGATCAGGCGGCTACAAGCAACTAAGAAACCTCTAGGGAGACACATCCATTGGGGCAATGAATGCAAAATTAACTGGTTATGTATGATTTCTAGGCAAAAGAAACCATTTTCAGGCGGCCTGGTCATGGGGGGGGGGGGGGGCCAAATGCAGTTTATTTTACAAAGGAAAAATACTATACCAAATCCACCCTACCTTCCCTCTGGAGTCACCTGATAGCGAGAGAGAACAAAAGATGCCAATGCTTTCAAACAAGCACTTTTAAAGAAGGGCTGCGCATGCGTAATTGGGTAAGTAAGCTGACCGGATCGGCGCAACTTGAATCCTCAAGGCAAGAGAGCATAAATGCAAAAATTGACAGGTATAGTATATTTCCTTTGCAAAAGAACCAAATTTCAGACAGTTTTTTTTATATTATTTGTTCGACTTACACGCGCACTTAATGAAGTTGAATAGAGGTGAATTGAATCTAAAATTATCGAGCTAGAATCAAGTCAACGGATTCTCCCACAATAATTTAGATTTAAATGATCGTCTCTTTAATACCGTACAGCACTTCTAGAAATTCTAAATATGTATAACTCCCTCAAGTAATAGGTTTGATTTAAATAGAAACTCTAGGGCCAGAAATTTCATTAAAAATATAAAAAAATTCCAATATTTAATTTAAATAATAAGATTTATTGTAAAATTTTGGAAGTTTATAAAGTAAAATCTCTGCATCTAAAAAAAAACTTATAGGCCTATTTCCAAGTTTTGCTAGAGAATGTCTAGAAACAATTGTTCGTTAAAAAAATTAACATTATTTAAAAAGTACAGTAATTTACACAAAAATATTAAAAAAAAAACTCTTTGGAGTAAAATATTCTTTTAAAAAAATAAGTTAAACTAATAAGAAAGGGCTCTCTCACTTTAAGGCACTAATTTCAGGCTTAATAAAAACAAAACCAGTCTATGAAGCATAGAACTACTAAAGTATCGCTCTGAAGCATGCCATAAAAGAAAATTTAATTACGCGAAAACTAAAAAACGAACCGTGGAAGCCTAGCAAATTTTAGTTCGATCTGATAAAAGACAACCGTGGAACCTTGAGATATGATAGTTTTTTTGATGTATGATAGTTATTCGCTGATACCACTTCCTAATGCTGTAATAAACATTTTTATTATTGCGAGCTGCTGTAACATTTCAGCTATCCACGAAGAGGCCGCCATCTTGGCTCTCGATTCGTGCTATCCACTTATGACGCTCAAACCAGTTTGCTCTATTGGAGCTGACGACTTTCATTGCGTGATGTCACTTCACAATGTCCACTCACAACGAAGACAGCGGCATCCCTTGCGTGGGTCATGAGTGCTTGAACCAAGCTTGTTTCTTATAGACCAAATGTAATTTCAGGCCAATTTTGGTTTGTCAACTATTCATAAAAGATGAATTAAGATAATAAAATTACGATTTTAAGATTTAACCTGAAAAATACACATTTTAAGATATCTAATTCAACCGAAATCAAAACTTGAGATATTTTTTTGATTTTTAAGTAGGCTAGGGGCTCTTGCCACTCGCCACAGATTTTTATCACTTGTTTTCTTTTTGGGTTTTGACTTGGTCGTTTTCCATGTTTTTTTTTTTTTTTTTTTTTTACTTACTCTTTTTAAAAAGATCGCGTAATACAATCGGTATTTTACAACATGTTTTTAAATAACGCGATTTTAATTTCAAATCCTAATCACGATTTAAAATCGCAAATCGCCCAACCCTAAGCTTCATGCATTTAACGAAAACAATGTTTCATCCCTTTAAATCTTGCGATAGCCGACTAAAACATCTTTTATGCATTTCTCTCCTTTGGGATACTCAAACCTAGCGAAACTTGTTGGCTTTCCTGTCTAGCTCGTAGCTCTTCTTCTGTGTATGCGCGGGCACAGGCCTCCTTTTAAAAGCGTCCCGAGCCGGACCATGCTTCATCGTTCTTCCCAGGGCACCACCATGTGTGGTTGCTTGCTCCAGCTCCCCTAGCAATTGGAACATCTTAGCAAACTTGGACAATCTTACGTGCCATCGCGCCATTCCAGTTTCAGTATTTCAGTATTCCAGTATTTGCCATTCCAGTTTCAGCCTTGCAGTATTTGGGCTCTTGGCCACAGTCTATTCTGTCCCTAATAATTTCGGATCGATAGACTCACCACTTGTTATTGCTGCTGCAGGAGCTACAGAAGCCGCTGCCAATCTCCGGCGCCATGCGTCCTGGCGCCCAAGCACTTCACTAGTCAACAATTATTGGTCGCTGCGCCCAGGCCCATACACTTAACTAATCCTCAACGATTGGTCGCTGTGCCCAAGTGACCATACACTTCACTAGTCCTCAACGGTTGGTTGCAGTGCCCAGGCGCTCGTGCACTTCACTAGTCCTCAACGGTCGGCCACCGGCTAACATGTGGAGAGTCCCTCGGCCACCTAGGATTTGCAGACGGCTGTGCCTGTTATTCTCTAAGTGATAGTCATTCTTCGACAGTCCCTGTCTTCCTTCTGGATCGTGCTCCTCCAGCCGGCTACTAATGGCGTCTTCTGGATGCGCCGTCAACCTGTCTGGTCCCCGCGACCATTTCTTTCGTCAGCTCGGCGCCTTGCATAAACCACAGCTTCGCTGTCCATTGGCGGCCCCTGCTCGTTCCACCACATCTGAAACGTCCACAGTCGCATGCAATCCACAAGGTGCGCTCATTGGAAGCTGTTTCCCGTCCACTCCGATCTTCACGTCCATTTCAGACCAATCGATCCTTCATGAATATACACTACCTGCATGCACCCTGCTGCTCCTCTTGTGTCGCCACCATGACTTAATTAGCGAGAGGAAAAAAGATGGCGAGCTGTCTCTCCCGAAAGCTTTTATAGGAGGGACTTTGCAGTCGAGGTTACTCAGCTGGCCGGATCTAGTAAGAAGAAACCTCAGGGGAAAGAAGCATTACAGAAACTGAATGCAAGAATTTACAGGTAGTGCATATTTCCATATTAGACTATAGAAACCAATTTTAACTGGTTGGCCCCGGTATGTTTGGCTTATTTTTCAATATCCTTTTTATGTATTTCTGCCAGAAAATCGCAAAATAAAAATATGTGCATTAGTTGTTAGTTCACAACCAACTCGTTATTCAGTATTGGTACAAATCTGAGTGTATCATGCGACTTAGTCATACTTTGCACTTAAGGCAGGGAAAATTGAAAGTGCTTAGTATGTCTACATACGTTATCATAAAACCAACAAAATGCTTGCAGATAGCTAGGGCTGAGTTTATACCAAGGTGTTATCTCGTCATTGTTTTAGTGATCTAGTCAAACATGGCTAAGTAAATAGTATAAAAAAGTTAATGTCATCTATGAACGTAGTTTATCTTTGATAACGCAATCGATTTCTAGGAAATATTTCCTGCACCTTCAACCTGTTGGCGTGGCTAATAAAAGAAGCCCATAGTAGTAGACGCATTTTGTGGGAACAATACATTTTTAGTGCAGAAAATTAGCCATTGCTCTCTTTTTATTGTTGGCATTAAATCCAGGTAGCGAAATTAAACGCGTCACGATTTAATAAAAGTAAGCAGGCCTGTTCTAAAACATTTTGAACACAAATTTGAACCAAAGTTAAGTATGACATACTGTGAATTCCATCCTCTACGCTCATGCACATCATTTAAGTATTATTCATCGGTTTGTTCACTTTTTGTGTGTAAAGGGAAAATTATAAGAAGAAATTTTAATAAATTTTGTTGACAGTTCAACCTTTCAGCCCTTATTAAAGTCAACCTTTAGCTTGAACTTCATTTTTCGTTAATGCATGTGTTAAAACTAAAAAGTCTAAATGATATTACAATGATGTAATGTGGGATGGGCCATATGAACAAAATTGAGAATATTTGTGTACCAAAACAAGCCATACTAAAGTCTTAAATTTTACTATCACAGTTAGAAAGTATTACTATTTAGCGTTTATAATTTTACGTATAATTGACCAGTTTTGCTGTTCCCAATACACCTTTTGGCTAATCTCGGGTCGATAGCTTTTAAAAAGTCAAGTCCTCTTGGTTTTTAACTAAAAATATTCAGTCCAAACAAAAAGTGATAGTTTACAGCTCAAGGCTTGCACAAGAAGCCCAATTACTGGGCTCTTAGTAAGTGTAGCAGAAGTTATTGTTAGGTTTGACCTTTTAAGGAACATTATGGTGCCGGGTCTGGGTCAAAAGGCCAACAGATGAAAGGCATGCGGCCAAAAGGCCAACAGGTCCAAAAACCCGACACCCCCAAAGGCCGTCATGTACAAAAGGCAGACACCCCAAAAGGTCGACAGGTACAAAGTGCAGGCAACCTAATACCTTACAAAACTTCGTTAAACTAGCCTAAAGTATGTTAGTTTTTTTTAATCTTGAACTTGCAACCACACTCATTACAAATTCTGGAACTTGATGGGTGGGGGGGGGGGGGGAATACAAAGAGAACGAAACTAGGTGTTGACTAAGGTATCGTAAGAAGAGAACTCCGCTACCTGTGAAAAGAAGGGACGTTGATCTTATAAAGTATATAGAAACGTACTACATGACAAACCTAACGGCTTAACTGAGAATATCTTACGAGCCATTGCGCACAGCCTTGCATTTAGGCCGTATCACGTATTCAGGGTTTAAGATTTAAGACAAAATTTACAATTTTCCTAATTTTGTTGCGTTAACGATTTTTTGTGTG
>JAHWFP010166445.1:0-16418 GCA_023313725.1 Lithobius niger
CCCCCCCCCCCCTCGCGCGTAGGGAAGACTCTGCCCATCTAATCAGTGGAAAAGTTAAGTCAGCAACATTCCAACATAGAAAGCACACATAAGAAGCAAATGATTTTGCCAGTGTAAGAATAGACATGTCGATGAAAGAAGGTGGTGTGTCAGTGATTTGGTGAAAGTCTAGTTAAAAATCCGAATCACGTTACTCAAACTATCTAGTATCTATATTACTTAAAGAGGACTTACTGCACTACCTTAAAGATGACTCATTGTACTGTACTGTGTATTTTCTTGTGAATTTGTTCGCTGTGGAGGAGGAGGATTGAGGCTTAATGGTTTTCACATTTGGCCTCTTATCGACTTATCTTTATACGAGGTACAGAGTCAGCATTGAAAAGGGTCTAATCGAAACACAATTTCCACTAGTCCAAGAACCCAGCTGACCAAAAGTTATAACCCTCAAACTTGCAAAGCATGCACCTAGGCCCCTGAGCATTTAGGTTACAAAAAAAGAGTCACTACATATGGAATGGGTATATCGTTGAAGCATATTTTTTTTTAGAACGCTCTAAATTTTCACTTTGGAAAAAAACTGCAGCAGATGGATCGAAAATCCAACTGTTAATATTTTACCTTTAAATGAAATTAAACACAACCTTTGCACATTATTTATACGTACTTGTTGTCTTATTGATCAAAATTTAGCAGACAGATAAATAGTAGAACAGGTGAAGCATCCATTATGAAAAGGAAAACCGTGTTCACATTCTGAGCCCTGATATAATAAGTCAGGCTTGTAAAATGTGAAAACTCTTGCAACAATGAGTTAAAATTGTTGAGAAGATTGTAGGTCTCAATTGTCCCAGTTAACCGAAACCACTCAAGAAATGAAGGGATTCGGTTAAGGTTAGACAATTGACACCCACAATCTTCAATCTTCAATTTCTTGAAGGGAATGGTGTTGTCTTGCGTGTTTATTAATTGGATTCACACTGGGCTTCAAAACTTCACAGCATTAAAGGGGTCTTCACAGGGATACATGTGTCATGGCTCAAGCTCCATCCAAAATATCTTTTTGTATACAACCCTGGTTCTTAGCGAATTATTACATAGACTTCATTCAATATTATTGTTCCTCCATGAACCCTACAGTATTATTTTGTTCTTTACTGACACTGTTCTACACATGAACTTACCGAACACATCTGAAGAAGGCCTTACAGGAAGCTCTAATGCGCCTTTTTTGTCTTTCCAAAAGGCCTCGTTGTTCATGGTCTAGTATACAAAACACATATATTAAATTACTTTGATGTGCACCATCATAATATAGTTCAGTTATTGCCATTGCTTAGCAGTGTTACAATTATGAATATGGGGGTAAAAAAGAGAGGCAAAAACAAAAAGGGTCTCCAGGTTTCTGAAAAAATCGGGGATCTAGTTGCAAATTTTAATCCTATATCCCCCAATATATTGTCTTCAGTATGCCCCTGCATGCTAATTTATATTGAATTGAATTACAATGAGATAGAAGTATCTTCATCAGACATCGCAGTTTCAGTTAAATACCTCCATTCTATGTTCTCCCTTTTCCCCTTCTCCTCCCCACCAGCCAAATCAGCTACTATTTCTGGAATACCAAGATACCATCCGTCTAGGTAACCAATGTTCCTTCCTCCCAATCATTCCATATCTGTCAATTGGGTCTTAAAAATCTGACCTACCACAATTTCAACTTTAAAATGTAAACATCCAAAGCTAAAATTACACAACCCTAGTCCCTTGTTAAAATGTTACATTACAGATAAGATAAAAACAAAGCCGGATGGACTTGCAGAAAAAACGTAAACTAATATTTCGGCACCAAATAAACAAATAAACGTGTGCGATGCCTTCATCAGAGAAGCAAAAACAACAACTCACATTGTCACAGGCTCACCCAAATAAGCCATATTTCTCACCTAATATTGGTGCTGTCATGTTACATTACATGTGTCACAATGTGCACAAAATAGTGTGCTAAACAAATAATAGTTTCTTTGACTAGTTAAGCTACTGTAACACAGAATTATAATGGTATAAAAAGATGAGTCGTTGCTGCAATTTAATATTAAGGTATTCAGACTAAAATGGCAATTCACAAGCTGTGTAACCTCAGTATGCATATTAAGTTACATATAGTTAACCTTAATGAAAGATATCCTTAGAAATGCTGAGAGGGGAATAATCAAACTGGTTTATCAGAATGGAATCACAGAACCTATACTTACAGAACATGAACTGCCTGACTCAAATCCCTGATCAGATATGCCTGTTGCCAGCTGAGATGTGGCATACGGTACTGGATCTAAAATAGACATGAATGTGATGTGACCAGTTGTAGGAAGGAATTATGGGTATTATGGTGCCTAACAAAAACGAAAAAAATGCATTATCAACTGTTACATCTGCTCATTCATAAACTCACTCACCAACACGTACAGGGGACAGCCAATGCATGTTCACGTAAATAGTAATTTAACTAACCTTCTACTCGACCTTGCAGACTGGAAAACGAGCCCGTAACACGTTCCCCCTTTTGATGTGCGTGTACGTAGCTGTGCACAGGTGTTCGATGACCCCTCGCACCTGGAGTTGATGACCGAACCCATTCTTTGATATCTGTGTCAAAGGGGATTTAAATGTTAGAAACTGGTGTTAGTTGGTAAACCTCTTCCAGAACCTTGTCACAATTTTTGATTAAACGATGTTATAGCATACAGTTATGTTAACTAAGGTTAATAGTGGCAGTTTTTAAAACCATACAATTCTGATGAACACCAGTCTAAATAAAAATGGGTTGATGTATTTCACAACTTGAACTGAGAATAATCGCAGGCGATCAGATACCACACTAGTTCCAACCGACCTTGTTCCACCTTTTTTAACTTGATAACAGCCCATATTTGGTGGAAGAAACGTTTTTTAGTTTCGTCCCCCAGATTGGGGCTGCATATTGAGTTTAAAAAAAATTTAAAACATGGGCAATTGAACACTAAAAATCATTGGATGCAATTCAAAGCTTTACAGTTTAAAGACATAAAGCCAACATATTAAAAACTAAAACTGAACAACATTTTAAAGCCTTACAGTTCATAAGAGTTTGAGGCGACCCACAAACTAAAAACTAAATAAAAAATTTAAAAACAGTGATAATAAACCAGCACAGTTCAATAAAATGTGCAGTGTCACCACACACCAATTCACCCCCAGGATTTCAGATCGAATGAGAACCGGGCAGCTGTAGAGAGCTTATATACGAGGTCCCTTCATTTTGATAAGTAGACAGGTAGTGATGTTAGTTTCTTTGCATAATGTAATGTAATCTTGTAGATGATAGGCTATTGGAATGAGGTGTGTGTGCACTGGTAGTTGATTTTGATCAGTGCAAAGTGTTTCAAAGTTAATCCGTGTTTTCGTGTTTGACATTTGAAAAAAATTTAGTTGACTAATATTGGGTCCATGACTTTTTTTTTAGGAAGTATTGAACTGGCGAGTATTCTGGGTATTTTTAAAATTAAAAGTTCGATTTGTAGCTAAGATGCTTGGAAATGTCTTGTTTACTTTGGCTTACATAGGTTTCTGTGCATCCAAGTTGGTTGCTACAGTGGCAGATCTGAGTATTACCGGACCCCCCCCCCCTAGAGTTTTCATTTCGAGCCCTTGTAAATTAGCAATACGGGGGAGGGGGGGGGGTGATGGTGGTGTAAGTTTAATACCGTAATATATCAGTTTAATACGTCAGTTGACGCCATCCTAGACAGTTGGTGGGGAGAGAGAGAGAGACAAGATGGAGATAAGTTTGAGTTAACTACAGTCTGCAGGTGAGCGATAGTTTGCGATGATGTAAAAAGAGTAAAGATTAGAAAATCGAAGAAGGTTAGAAGGGGTACTACTGTGAATTAATTTTTTTAATTAAAATAATTAACAATTTTTTTTGGCAGTCTTGCCGGACCCTTTGTTGCCCCCACCTCCCTTCCAGGGGCTACGGGGGCTTGGGTGCTAGGTTTGCTGTAAATAATGTCTCTAGTATTTCGATGGAATTTTGAAGTACTGATTATGAGTGCTGTTGGTGGTAGGGGGAGGTTGAAATCGACTTTGAAGTACGGTGCTATTTTTGCTAAGTATGCGAATTTTTTTGCCAAGCAATTAAGCCATTTAAAGTTGTCATATTTACAGTTGTTATTAACTGTGCTTTCATACATAGTTTTGAAAATGTAGTTAAATTCGTAAATTACTACTAACTGACGAATTTAAGCACATTTTTTTTTTTCACAAATAACTTATATTCGTCAAGTAAAATAAAAACGTACTTGATGAATTTAGGTACATTTTTCACAAGTACCTTTGCAATACGTTTCCGTTTTCAACTATTTCAACTATTTTTAAATATAATAACTGTAAATGGCATACTCAAACCAAGAAGACACTACTGAACGCCAATTTTTTTTTATAACCGCCATACATCAAAGGTGTTACGGAACTCCTTCATAAAAATTTGCTTGCAGACAAAATAATTCACCTAGTTAAAAACTGTATCATACTTCACAGCTGACTTCAACATTCCTGCTGCACCATCCCAAAACAATACTTCACAGTTCAGCCACATGTGCTAAAGACATTAGTTAAGGAATACCCTGCAATCACTGGATTCACAGCCACCTATTTTTGCCAACGTAGCCAAGAAATTACCAAGCGCCGTAGTTCACATAAACCGGACTTTAAATTTTAAATATACAGAAAACTCAATATTTCAAACGTTCCTATGAACCGGACAATAACGTAAAATCCCTCAAACTATAATTTTATTTCAAATGTTGAACACAGAAACACGTATTACCTTGGAAACCCTTTGCATTTACCGAAATCAACCTGTAGTTCACAACCACTTCTTTCGAAGAGCCAATCATTTTTAAATTACGTTAAATTATGCAAAAAAGCTAACATAACCACCTTCCACCCATTAAAACAGAAGGACCAGTTATACAATCTCTCTTCAGCAGCACACTTCTCATTTTTTTCTGAAATCTTGGGGTGAGTTGGTGTTTGGTGAGAGCCTGCACATTTTATTGAACTGTGCTTTATTTTTATATTTTTTTTTCATTTTTAGTGTGAGTATGTTGACCTTACATTCTTATGAACCAATAGCGTGCACAGACCCCCCCCCCCTCCCCTCCTGCACACGCCATTGTTATTAACTGTGTGGCTTTGAACTTATGTTTTCCTGAATTGCATGCTATGGTTTTAGTGTTTCATTGACTATACGTTTTAAATTTATTTTCTCTTGATAACCATTTTTTAACTCAAGTGCACTGAATGGCTTCCTTTACTCATTTACTTCTGAAATTTTTTACTGATTATTGACAGGCTACTGTTTGCTCGCTTTGTTTCAGTTCTCTGATGGCACAGTAGTGTTAACAATATAATAAAACTGGCCATTGTAATAAATTTGCAATTGTAGTAGTTAAAATCTTACATTTCGGCAATCTGAATTACTTGGTTTGAGTAATGAGCCAAAAAATAAAAGAGTGCACTTAAGATGTATCATGTGATCCAAACTTTAAGTTCTACAGGACAGTCTTAAGAAACAAAATTATCCCTATCTTTTTACATATAGCATATGATGAGTGTTAAAGGGCAATTACATCCATTTTGACATGCAAGTTTGACTTTTGGATAACTTACACAATAACTAATCACAAGAATTGCGGTAAGAATAAGTTACTTACGTCCGATACAACAATGTATCACTAAAACACGACACGGAGATCGCCATTGTTTTGCTGGAACGCTCAGAAATTAATGCCGACCGATGTCACTTTTCCATTTCGACTCGCAACCGATTGAGATTGCTGTATTGACTGTGAGGAGCTCAAGCGTCTGGCGTGCTTATCTGTTACCGTGCTTTTTACTCCATTGCCTTAGCTGGCCGGCAGTGTAGTGGCCAGCTAAGGCCGTCAAACGCTTGAGCTCCTCACAGTCAATACAGCTATCTCAATCGGCTGCGAGTCGAAATCGAAGAGAGCCGTCTATCAGCATCAATTTCTTTGCGTTCCAGCAAAACAATGGCGACCTCCGTGTCGTGTTTTGGTGATGTAATTAAATTGTTATATCGGACGTACGTAACGTATTCTTACCGCAATTCTTGTGTTTAGTTATTGTGTAAGTGATCCAAAAGTCAAACATGCATGTCAAAAGGATGTAATTGCCCTTTAAGGTCCAGTTCTTCAAAGAAAAGTAGGAGATTAAAAATTTTATTTTAAAAGAAAATCTCTTTAATGATTTGTTCTGTGTGATGCAATGCTTTCAGAATTATGGAAAATCCCCATTATTCCAAAAGCCGACTGTGCAGTGTTGGTATATAAAGTTAATGAAACTCTGTATAGAAAGCAGCCAGGACCAAATATTGTATAAGTACTTTTGTAATCACATGTTTTCTTTTTTCCTTGCTCATACATGCACATTTTTTATGTGTACGTATTCATATAAGCAATTCACAGGATGTATGTGCCTAAGTATTTTCAGTAAGTGACAGTGGATAATAAATTTATTTTCAAAATTGTAGTTTACAAGATGGTCAACCTGTGAATTGCTCACTCATGGCTGCAGTAGTGAATAGAGCACCGTCAAGTGACGTCATATTGGCTACGAGACACCATTTGGAGGTAATAGCTACAAGGTGCACTAGCTTAAAATGTAACGGAAAAAACGGTACTTCTAGTCAAGACAGTGCTTTGAGGGCGAATTTTTTAGGCTTAAAAGAACGTTGTTTTCTCCAACAACAAAAATCGTGCGTTATAGCCTTAAGAAATCCAGTCTAATAGCATTGGCTTCAATAAGACGATCTCCCTCCAGTGCTCCTTGCAGCTAACCCAATTACTAGCTCCACCATAGAGTTATACACAATAATACTACGTCGTGTCAATGCCCTATGGTGATGAAGGTTATCTTTATAATAATATCGGAGGCCAGCTAAAAGGAAAGCCTAAAGGAAAACCACTTCTCCCCTCCTCGTGCCCGCATTGAAAATGCACTCTCCCTCTCTACCTGCAGCCAAAAAGGAGCCAGGCATGAGTAGTCGATCAATCTGACATGTCGATTCCTCTAGTACATAAATAAAGTCCAAAGGTTTTACCTGTTACAAATGACTCGATTAATTATGGAGTGCCCGTGATGACTGTGCTTTCAAACTTTATCAAATTTTATCAATTATTATACTTACTTTTGGGGTGCTTGGTAGCACTGGAGTGTTGCGATCGACAGCAAAAGCAAGCAACAGCAATAGTGACTACAATGACCGCAAGGATAGCAGCGATAGGCACAAAGATGAGGGGATCAATGTAAAATAAAACAAGTTTTTCTTCTTCTTTACGGACAACGTCTGGGGAAACGGTACCTGCAAATAGAAATTCGATTGAAATTTTTATACAAATTTAATAAAACACATATAAAAAATAAACGTTATGTGGGAAAGTCATAACAAAAAAGCTATTAAATGTCGCTAAGGATGGAGGGTTGGCAATCAGGTAATTGGAACATGCCGACTTTAGATTCATCCACATTCATTTTAATTTTTGAGTAATATTCATGGTGTTGTATTTTTTTTCAAAATTCTTTATAAATACTTGCAGTAAAAGAAAAAATGTGTCTGCTTCGACCATGGCTTTCAATACAGTTTATTTCGTGAATAGAGCAGTGACATTTGCCGCCATATTGGCACCAGTATGGGTTTTGGAGGGCATAACTACAAGGTGCACTACATAAAAATGGAGGGAAAAACAACGGAAGAGCGGATTTCTTAGGCTTAAAATAACGTTGTTTTCTCCAATAACAAAAATCGCGCGTTTTAGGTCTAAGAAATCACTCTTCACAGCATCGGCTTCAGTATGACGCCCTTCTGTTTCTCTCTGCAGTGCCCCTTGCAGCTAACCCATTAAGGCTCCAGCATAGAGTTATATACAATAATACTACGTCGTGTCACTGTGCTATAGGTTTAATTCACATTATTACAAGTATGAACATTTTGAGAAAATTTCAAAATTGACTTCCTTCAGCACCTTGGCGCATACTGCACATAAGGCAAGGTTACTATCCACTACATGAATTACAGTTGTTTGAGAAACAAAACATCTTACAAGTCACTTGCGACAATAATAATTTGTATTTAATTTGCCATGGTGTCTAAAACTTGATGACTCGTGTAAGAAGCCAGAGTGATGTGTGTACGGTGACTGGTAGCCACAAGACGTTGTGAGATAGCAAAATCGTAATCTCACAAAGCTTTGTGGATTTATATTTCAAATTCCTAATTTTGTGATATCGTAACTTATGAATTCTATTCCTAGATGTTACTTTTTTTAATACTGTATTTTGTTTATGGTTGGCTTTTCAGCCATTTTTTTAATTATTTGGTTGCTCCTTGTGATCATGATAAGAAAACACGTTAACAGCAAATAACTTTGCGCTGTGAGCTCTTTCTACTTCTGCCATACAAATTCTTAGACACCTGACAAATCGATACAAGCTACAGAATTCTGGTGTGTAAAGTAAAAACAAAATGATGTTTGATTTAATAGTGTATTGAAGTAATTTTACAATAAAACATATTGTACCACTGTTGGGCACTGCATAGTCTGCTGTTTGTAATAACTATCATTACACCCAGAAGCATGAATTTTTATACTTATTATCGAAACTGTGTGATTATTTGTTTAATCTTAATTTGTTAGTAAATGGCCAAACCAAAATGCCCATGTGGCTGCATCATTATTACGTCATTGCTGATAATATGGCTGAAAACTTACTTGTTGAAAAATTAACACTTCACTACTTTGTTCAGTAGAGGAAAGTAATTTACAATAACAGTGCTCATGCAGTATTTCTATAGGGCAGTGACACGACGTAGTATTATTGTGTATAACTCTATGGTGGATCCAGTAACTAGGTTAGCTGCAAGGTGCACTGGCGGGAAAAAGGAAGGTCGTCTTACTGAAGTCAATGCTATTAAACTGAATTTCTTAAGCCTATAACGCATGATTTTTGTTGTTGGAGAAAGCAACGTTCTTTTAAGCCTACGAAATCCGCTCTCAAAGCACTATCTTGACTAGAAATGCCGTTTTCCCCCCTTACATTTTAAACTAGTGCACCTTGTAGCTGTGCCCACCAAATTGTATCTCGTAGCCAAAATGACGTCACATGACGCTGCTCTGTAGTAACTGCCCATATACATCGTTACTTTTCTATATTTATTCGGCAGAATGCCAATATTTAATTGCCAACCCTGAGCACTGGAATGAATTCAACAACTTCATGCAAGCTTGACTGTACTTTTTAAAACATAAGGAAATAAAGTCGGTTTACAACCTACCTCCCACAGCAGTGTGAGTTGAAAAGTTGTATTCTGTGGTTGATGGTCCACTACTAGTGTAGGCGGTCAACCGCAAAATGTACCAGGTGGCAGGAGTAAGGCTTGGAATCACCACTTTCTTTTGAGTTGGTTTTAGGTTTTTACCCACAAGGATCCAGTCTTTTGATGACTGCTTTCTATACTCTGCCGTGAAGTGAAGTACGGGGCAGCCGTTTGAGGGCCATGCATCTAGCTGAACTGTGGCGAACGTAGCACCTTCGCGAATCAAATCATCTTTTACAGGCACAGTCATCTCTGAAAGAAAACACCACAAAAGGAAACGTAAATCAAAAACATAATTACAGTAAGTTTTCAGTTTTATATATTTTACTAGCTCAGACATATTCGGTGTTAGTGAGCCAGATGCTACATTCTGCGTTAGGGGAAACTGAATTAAGAACACGGCATTCGAGAAAAAAGACAGGAAAGCCAAAGGCTCACAAGAAATAACTAAATACAGATCCAAACCTATTTACGTTGCCTTTTGGGCTTCTATGTCAGACTTCCTGAGCGGGGAATCGAACCCAGGACCTTTGAAACTAAAGGCCAAGGTCCTACCGCTGAGCCAGACTGAGCCATTTTTTCACGTTTTAGTGTTCCCTTCGTTTCACTTGGAGGATGGCGCGGCGAATAAGCGTCCCTCCAGTGGCGATTGGAAAGTGTTTGTTTATATATTTGCACGTATTAAATACTGCCTATGGACGTTTCCTTTAAAAAAAAAAAAAAGGCTGTGTCAGTCTGGCTCAGAGGTAGCACATCGGCATTTAGTTTCAAAGGTCCTGGGTTCGATTCCCCGCTCAGGCAGTCTGACATATAAGTCCAAAAGGCAACGTAAATAAGTTTGCATCTGTATTTAGTTATTTCTTGTGAGCCTTTGGCTTTCCTGTCTTTACTTCCAATGTAATTGGCTACCAGAGCAACGGTGCTGAAATAAATACTTGCTTTACAACACTAATAAACAAACAATATGTGTAACTGACAATTCAGAACTTAAGAGATGCACTATCAGTCTCGGCTAAATAAGAGAACAAAATACAAACGTCAAAAGGTTTTAGTTATGCTATGGACAAAACATCATAGTAGACGAAAAGGTAATTCAGCCGCACAATTTGGTTACAATGTTCTTTCAAATAACAAGAGGGAGCTAGCACATCATGAGAAAGAATTAAACACGATTAAAGAACGATTCTTCAGTCAGGGGGAAGGTCGGCTTATACGACTTTATGATTTATAAAATTGGCGTGATAGTCTCTCTTATTGAAATTCATTTCCTTCTTGTTTTACATAAACTTACAGGACCTCTAATTTTATTGGGTTATATAAAGTTCGAATGCCCCTGAAATAAACTTCTTACCAGATTTAAAGTTTAGTTATTCCCTCACTCCCTTCGTACTAAATCATAAAGGCATGGAATGGAAGATATGGGAGAAGGGCACGTTATCACGTAGGTATTTGCACCCATACTTAAACGATTTTGACTTTAATGCATGCCAACACTACACCAAATCCAAAGATCTACAAAGAAAAAGACCAGCAGAAGACTTGGGGGGTAAGGAGCGAAAGGTGAGTTGGAGTGAGTGGATTATGTTGAGCTTTCCGACTAACATTGCTCTCCAGGTCTACCACCACAAAAACTTACCTTCATCTTTCGTTGCAACGGTTAAAATATCACATGGTGCCCCAATTCCAATCGTGTTGAAGGACTCCATATAAAGTTGATAGGTAGCACCACACGCCAACCTATCAAGATGGTAAGCTTCCAAATTGCCAGATAATTCCTTCTTTTCCCATTGGCCTCTGTCTTTCTTGTAGTGCAAAATGTACCCTCTGACATCGTCACCTCCGGTTTCACCTTTACGCCATTGAAGCTGAATACTAGTCAGAGATTTTGATACGACATCGAGCACTGGTGCATTGGGTGGAACTGGAAAAATAACAGATAAGTCATTATTTATCACTGGGGGGCATGCTGCGAAACTTTGTGGAGGGTGGGGGTTCATAGATTTTTTAGGCTCTCTCGAGGGGGTAGTCATACATTTTGTAGGTGCCGTCAAGGTGTGGTCATAAAAAACCACTGACCAAACTGGGGAAAGATTCATTTTTGGACTTCAAAAATGACACTTTAAGCAGTCAGAATTTCTAAAAATGACTCGGCTAGCCTCCCCTCTTCCACCTTACCCCCTCTATGTAAGCGTTGGTAAGTTTTAACAACTGTAAATGTAAATAATAGCTTGTATAAGTTGTTTCTTAATCTTTCCAAAAGGGATTGACTCCTGGCTCCTTTGCCTTCCAGGTGCTGACAGGCATGGATATACAAATAGACTGTGTATTTATCATACTTTACTATATGAATATCGATACTAAAAGGGGGGTGGGCTTGGTTAACATATCTTTTAACACGTGCTTGAATGTTATCTAGAACATTTTAAACTCAAACTTGTCCTTTCGTCAAAAACCAGGAACGCTTTCCTTGCGAGTGACGAGTTGCCAGTGAATATTGCTAGCCTACATATTTTTACTGGCTTGTAGGAAATCATCTACAGGCAGTCTCAATGAGCATAAAAGCTTACTTTTGTGGGGGTGGGGGGGGTGACATATTAAGTTAGGATCTTGAGTGGAGAGGGGAATCAAGATCTTTTCATGGTAGTGAAGGCAGGCGGGCATAAAAAATTTGGTCACATTTTCTTTCTTCCACCACCGGTCCCTGCCCGCCATATAATGACCGGTCCCTAGCACAACATCAGTTATGTTTGACTGTAAACGATTTAAAACGTGAAAATCAAGGAAATTGTGTTAGATTAAAAATATACATTCAAATAAAGTAAATGAAAACAGGAATACATGAAGAACAAAGAGGGACGTGCTCTGATTCCATGTAGTGTAGCGTTTCACCAAACTAGGAGCTTCTTTCTCCCTTTAATTTGTAACCAATATATTGAAATAAAATGTGACTGTTGCCTAGACCTAACCTTTTTAAATCTATTAACCAAACCACTTGCCGACTGATTACTATTGCATGAAAATCAGCTCTTTAAACAAAATTCTGTATGGGTGGATGCAATTTGTAGTACGAAAGTTTACTAAGTTGGGGACTGTAAACCGTCATACACTGTCACACAGCCATTATACGGCCGAACACTCTTTGTTCCTAGCTGAACTCTTTATAACCTAAAGATAAAATTGCAGCTTTGCACTGAAAACGATTCAGAACGGTAGCACAAACTAAAATAAATCGAGAATAAGTTATGAGTGAGTAAAAAAATACGGAAAGTACAACGGCAAAATCACACACAACCGATAGGCCTTTGGTATTTCTTCAACATATATTTCATTAAGATGACGTTTGCAACATTAACAGCAAACAAAGGACCTTGCACAGCAGGACCATGTTCCTCATGACAACAAAGCCATCAATGTAATTAGGCAGCTGAGTAAGTTATACTGAGATCGTGGTTCGAAACAGGTACACATTATGACATACATATAACTGATCCATAAGTGAACCCAGTATTGGCAGGTACAAATAAAAAAATATCTAGAATCTTCAGTCATACGTGGTTGTGTAGGTTTAACAAGAAAATTTTCGCTTTTGACAGCGAGGGAAACGACAAGTTCATTGAAACAGGACACACACAAATTTAATTTTCGACGGACATTTTCCTGTCTTGGTCACAAATAAAAATGTTAAAGAACACAAAATTTTAAAGCCCAACATCAGTTCGTTGGTCAAGATGGCGGGCCAGTGTTGACCAACGAACTCATGTTGGCATTTAAAGTTTGTGTTTTTAATATTTTTATTGTAACCAAGACGGGAAAATTTCCATCGAAAATTAAAATTTGTATATCCTGTTGGAATGAACTTGTGGTTTCCCACGCTGTCAAAAGCGAAAATTTTTCTTGCCAAAAATATCCACTTATATCAACGTGACATTGGAAAAAACATTGCATTGAACAGATCACAAGGCTTTTACTGAACCATTGTAAATGCTTCGACATATTACAAGGGTTTTGTCAAGTTTTGTCTTTCCAGTTCCGCTGTAACAAATCTTTAACAATGTTTACATTCTACCAGTTATCTTTTACGATCCACAAATCATAACATCAACATCATAAAGAAAAACTTTTTGTTTATGATGTTATGCTTTGTGGATGGTATAACGAGCAGTAAACTGGTAATTTCTTGAGTTCACCGTAGGATGTGAGAAGTCACCTGACCATGGCTTGTGATGACTGATTCCGTAATAAAAACTTTATCAATTACCACTCATAGCGAGTACGTTAGAAATATTCTGACAGTCAATATAAACAGTACAGCCCTACCAACTTCCGGGAATCTACACACAGTCTAGACAGTCACACCAGGCATATTCACAATTTTCCTTAAAGTCTATTAACATTCACTGCGGGCTAGACCTCGTCTAGTTATTGTTTGAGTAGCGCCAGAAGAAGAGAGGGGCAATTTTCTCGGCAAATCCCATCGGAAATTCCTTGGAACTTGTACATGCCAAAATCGACAAGAGCATGAGCCATCAGAGGGTCCTTCTCTTTCCGGTAATGCCAGAGGTGGCTGTGGTCGGACTCGAAACCGGGACCTCTGCCACATGAGAGAGTCACGCTAACCATCAGGCTACGTTGCCCCTAGACCTCGTTTACAGTCGGAATGTGGGGGGGGGGGGATTGAGGCTTAATGGCGCGTCGACAACTTGGTCATTAGCGCCAACCTCAGTCACAGTGCAGTGGTCCGGGTTGCCACTGCACCACACATTACAGAGATGTCATTCAAACCCCTAATCTAAATCTCGTCATACATCTGTACCTCCTGCAAAAATTGAAAAACACCGGACAGGAGGACAGACTTATCGCCCAACTGACGCGCAATGTCATGCGGAAGATGGAAACGACGACGAACACCATCAAGATGGCGACAATCAACAAGTAAGTGCCGGACCGTAAGTGGCCGTCGACACAAATAACATTCAGGAGGGTCAACCCCCCGCAAAACGAAACAGTGAGTAAGTCGGGTGTGACCAATTCGCAAACGGGCCAACACAACCTCCTCACGGCGACTGCGGCGACACGCCGAGTGCCACTCCTCGACAGTCCCTTTAATGGCCCGTAATTTGTTACCGTCCTGTCTGTCCCACAAGGTTTGCCAAAAGGCGTGTAACTTCAGACGCAGAGCTGGAAAGGCATCTGAGGGAACAAGGCTGAGATCCCTACCGAGAGGGCCAGAAAGGGCCCCTTTCGCAGCAGAATCAGCTTGTTCATTCCCTGCTATCCCAACATGGCCCGGGATCCAGCAAAAAAGCACGATTTTCCGCTGGCCAGGCAAGCGGGAAAGCAAAGCTTGGACACGTTGTGTCAAGGGGTTCCGAGGATTGTAATTCGCCAAGGACTCCAGGGCACTCATGGAATCACTAAAGATAATGAAATGCGTGCCCTGAAGGTCAAGGATCCATTCCACCGCCAAACCAAGAGCCAAAAGCTCTGCAGAGAACACAGAATAGCCTGATGGAAGGCGATGGGCAACTGTTACTCCCTTACACACACAAGCACACGCCACGCCAACGTCTGACTTTGACCCATCAGTAAACAGGCGCTGATAACCGGCGTACTGAGAACTCAGCCGCCGGAACTCCTGTAAGTACCTTGCTGGCAGAGTGGAACCCTTCGGGAGGGACGCCAGAGCAAAAATGAAACTGCCACCTGGGACAAGCCAAGGGGCAACTGGCATTCTCCCAAGCCTCAAGACGCAGGGCATTTCAAAGGCTATTTCCTGACAGGACTGCTGGAGCCTATCGCGGAAATCACCCTTACCCACCCTGCGTCTACCGACTCGCAAGTCTGGCCCAAAAACCATGGACCAAGCAGGACTGGATTGCACAGCACGTAAACGCACAGCATACTGAATGGCAAGCTGTCGCCGACGAATGGCCAAAGGTGGCTCCGAGGCCTCAGCATAGAGGCTGACCACTGGAGAAGTTCGAAATGCCCCAGTCGCCACACGCAGGCCACTGTGATGCACAGTGTCCAACATCTGGAGAGTGGAGTCACTAGCCGAATCATAGACCATACACGCATAATCAAGTTTGCTGCGGACAAGGGCTCGGTAGAGGCGCAACATGGCAGCGCGATCGGCACCCCATGAAGTGCCCGACAGAACCCGCAAGATGTTAAGCGCCCGCAAAGCCTTGTCCTTAAGCTGACGTAAGTGTGGAAGCCAAGACAACCTGGAATCGAACACCAGGCCCAGGAAACGTGCCTGTGGGACAACAGGAATTTGTGCCTGTCCCAAGTACAGGCAAGGATCCGGGTGCAGCGTTCGTTGGCGGCAAAAGTGGATGCACACAGTCTTGTCCGGAGAAAACCGGAAGCCATTACTTACCGCCCAGGTCTGGACTTTGTTAATTGCCAGCTGTAGCTGCCGCTCGCAGGTCTGCATGCGAGCTGCCCGAAAGCGCAGGCCGAAGTCATCGACAAACAATGACTGGCGAACAGCAGCTTGCTGAGCAATGGGGTTGATCCCTATAGCAAACAAGATGACACTAAGAACACCTCCCTGAGGCACACCATTCTCCAAGACAAAGGGGCGGGAAAGAGTCGCCCCGACACGAACGCGAAAAGAACGGCCTGAGAGGTAGGCAGAAAGCAACAGTGGCATCTGTCCCCTCAAGCCATAGTTATAGAGATTACGGAGAATCCCATAACGCCACGTCGTATCATACGCCTTCTCCAAGTCAAAGAAAACCTGAACCAGATGTTGACGCAGGCGAAAAGCCTCCCTCACATCCGATTCAAGGGCAACCAGATGATCGATGGTTGACCGAAACCGTCGAAAGCCGCACTGGGACGCAGATAAGAATCCCCGTGATTCCAGCACCCAGACCAACCTCTCACCGACCATCCGTTCCATAAGTTTACAGACACAGCTAGTCAGAGCGATTGGGCGATAACTGGAAGGAGCAGTAGGGTCTTTGCCCGGTTTCAC